>ML661885.1:613242-704882 GCA_007570785.1 Antilocapra americana | reverse complement strand
ATTGTATTTTGACTCTTTTTCATTTCTTCTAAGTCCTTGTTAAAGCTTACCTGCATCTTCTCAATCCTTGCCTGCAGGTTATTGAGCTGCAACTCCAACTTATTTCCAGGTTTTGGATCATTTTCACTATCATTATTCGGAATTCTTTGTCAGGTAGACTTCCTATCTCTTCGTCTTTTGTTTGGTCTAGGGGGTATTTATCCTGTTCCTTTACTTGCTGGGTATTTCTCTGCCTTTTCATCTTGTTTATCTTGCTGTGTTGTCCCTTTATTGTGGGGATTCCTCTCTATGGGAGGGGTTGGATGTGTGGTTTGTCAAAGTTTCCTGGATGGGAAGGCTTGTGTGGTTTTCTGGTGGGTGAGTCTAGGTTTCCTCACTGTTACTCCTCACGTCGGCCAAGGGTCGCCTCTCCAGATGCCCGATGTCCTCTGCCAGCATTCAGTTCCTGTTTTTTGGAGTTTGCTCGGCCTTTAAAAGTTCTTTTGGTATATTTATTGGGGAGAGAGTGTTCTCCCCGTCCTATTCCTCCGCCATCTTAGTTTTCCCTCCTATAAACTAAGTAGGTTTAATATGCTTTAATATAAGAAAAGAGAGGCTTGAAAATATAAGAATGAAGCACGGTATTGAAAACTGACATTGAAAATTTGAAAAAGAACAAAATGGAACAACTAAAAGTGAAAAACATGGTAAAAAATTTGAGCACTACTGGTAAAGAGCGAAATAGACAAAACCAAAGATAGGATTGAATCCATGAATAGAAGACAGACTAAAAGCATCACCCAAAATGCAGCCAAAGGAGAAATAAAGAAATGGGGGGAAGAAAACAGGGTGGCTGGGAGATAAAATGACTGAGAAGTTATTATATATATTTGCATATGATATATTCATATATACTGACATATATATCTATATGTATATACATATATAAACACATGTGTGTATATGTATCAGACTCCCAGAGTGAGGAAATAGTGTGAGGGTGAGGCAAGTTCCAAAACACCATCACTAAGAATTTTACCAAATTGTTGCAAAATACCAAACCCTTTGCCAACAAAGGTCCATCTAGTCAAAGCTATGGCTTTTCCAGTAGTCATGTACAAATGTGAGAGTTGGACTATAAAGAAGGCTGAGGGCCAAATAACTGATGATTTTGACCTGTGGTGTTGGAGAAGACTCTTGAGAGTCCCTTGGACAGCAAGGAGGTCAAACCAGTCAATCCTCAAGGAACTCAACCCTGAATATTCATAGGAAGGACTTGTGCTGAAGCTGAAGCTCCAATACTTTGGCTACCTGATGTGAAGAGCTGACTCACTGGAAAAGACCCTGATGCTGGGAAAGACTGAAGGCGAAAGGAGAAGGGGGTGGCAGAGGATGAGATCGTTTGATAGCATCACGCTGAGTCAATGGACATGAGTTTGAGCCAGCTCTGGGAGCTAATGGAGGACAGGGAAGCCTGGTGTGCTGCAGTCCACGGGGTCACCAAGGGTCAGACATGACTTAGCGACTGAACAGCAGTGCTTGTTTTACACAGTGAGGAAAAGAGAGGAAAGTAGAAAATAAATGAAAGGTAGCCATAATTTATCAATTGTCAGTATTTTGGTATATTACTTTTAGTTGTGTCTATTAGTATTTTTTATTTAATTGGTTTCATACTGATTATATGACCCGTTTTTGAATCACTACTATAAAATGAGGCTGTTTCCTTATCATTGAATATTCTTCAGAAATATCACCACAGATACTGAATGTTCCATGGTTTGAATGTAGCGTAGTGTGTGGAAATTATCTACTTGCTCGCCATTCCCATTGTCTCTGCTTGGGTACACAGATGATTTTTTTTCCCAGCTTTAAAAATTTATTTATTCATTTATTTTTGGCTATGCTGGATCTCTGTTGCTGTGCAAGCTTTTCTCTAGTGGTGGCGAGTGGGGGCTACTCTCTAGTTGGGGTGCGTGGGCTTCTCGTTGTGATGGCTTCTCTTGTGGTGCATGGGCCCTAGGGCGCACAGACTTCGGTAGTTGCAGCACGTGGGCTCAGTAGTCGGGGCGCACAGACTTAGTTGCTCCGTGGCATGAGGGGTCTTCCCAGATCAGGATTCAAACCTGTGTCTCCTGCATTGGCAGGTGGATTCCTTATCAATGAGCTGTGAGGGAAGGCTTTTCCATGCTTTTTGGCATTAATTTTGGGCCAGTGATTGTGTTTGGTAGAGAAATACGACAGTGCTGATGTGTACCATTTCCAGGCTCCCAATTCCTGTGGGATCCTGGCTGAAGGCGGTAGCAGGGAGAGGATGCTGAGGGCTCTGAGGAGCACCCTCCGGGCATCAGTCACAAGTGGAGACCTACATTCCTCTTATTGGCGTCAATTTAGAAGTGGACAGCTGGGTGCAAAGGGCAGAAGAATGGAGTTATAGAAGAAAGCATAATCATTTGGGAAAAACAGCTGAAAAAAATGTATACGGATGTCAGTTACTTTTAAAAGTGAAACCTCAGTCTTAGATGGCTTCTGCATGCAGCTCTGATCAACTCAGAGAAAGATGGTTCACTCGAGGTGTGTAAAGACCATCCCACTACTGGGCATGCATAGAAGGTGCTTTAGAAAGAGTGCTCAGTGAGCTTCCTTGGTATATGACTTTCTGTGTTCTATCCCTTGCTGGTTTACAGTTGTGCTTAGAATGTATTTGGTTTGAAATTATGCCCTGTTTGTGTACTATGAGTAAGTTATCAATATTTCCCACTTTGCTAATAACTTACAATTCATGTTTTTGATATACTCCTTTAACTTTTTAAATCTTATGAAGTCAGACCTATGTTTGTTGTTATTGTTTATAATTTCTTCCACTGATTTTATTCTTAGACCCTTAACCCACCTAGAACAAGCATTTTTTTAAGACAGATGTTACAGGTCTACATTATAGTTTTTACTTTGTGTTTTATGTGTGCAGGGGGGAAATAACACTTACCACAAACATTTTAAAAATAATTGTAGTAAACGAAAATGTAATTGTGGCATTTATCATGTGCTTTTTGAAGAAGTGCTAACAGCTTAATTTAACCCTTGCAATGATATAGGAAGGGTACTGTTAGCAGTGTCATGGTTTAGAGATGCAGAGGGGACTGAGGAGCTTTAGGTATTATGATGATGGAGCTGGTGACCCTGGTTTTCACCCAGGCTGGCCAACTCCACACCCCCAAGCCTGCAGCCTGGGTACCATGCATGTGCTGGCAGCACTGTGTTCTTGCAGGTGTGGGGGGCATGCACAGAGTGGAGGTGACACTCCTCATTGTACACAAATTCTAATAGGGATTTGAGGTCTCATTATGGCTATCAGTTCTGTTGTATTGATCTCTCTGACTCATGCATTATTAAAAATTTAGTAATTCTCAAAAAAATCATATTAAATGCCATTCTACATTAGCTTTTAGCTTTCCTCAATGATTTGCAGCTTCATTTTCTTTGAAGTTCATTTATACCATACTGATATTTTCTTTTGGAATTCATTCTAGGAAAAAGTTTAATATTCATTCTATTTTATTGGTCATTTCTTTGCACACTTGTCTTAGATCTTGTACTAGACAGCAGTGTTTTAAGACAAGGGATATATTTTTTAATAACTTTTGTTTTTGCTGTACCAGGTCTTTCTTAGTTGCAGCATATGGGGTCTAGTCCCCTGACCAGGAATTGAACCTGTGCCCTCTGCATTGGAAGTGTGGCGTCTTAGCCACTGGACCACCAAAGAAGTCCCAAGACAACGGATAGTTACCTGTAGCACCTACACTGTGATTTCTATGGGTTGAGTTTAGTTTAAATAGTGCCTATACACAGTAACACTGTAACAGCTCCTGCTATGTGCCAGGCTTTGTTCTAACGCACGGGACATCTTGGTAAGGCAGGAGTGATTACTGCCCCATTTTAGAGGTGGGGAAGCTGAGGCCGGGAGAGGTCATACAGTCTGGCAGGGTTGGAACACAGGCCAGCTGAGAGCTGGCTGGCCCGGCCACACATTTGGTGTTTACTATGCTACTTGGTCCCCAGTGACTGGAGTGTTAGGTGGTGAGAGATGGCTGGTATTTGAAGTTCCCACAGAGGCCTGTGGTCCCCACCCGCCGGATGGGTGGTAGAATCCAGGTAGGCTGCAAGGAGGCATGGACTTGGTCCCCGAGAAGAAACAACTTGCACCATGTGGGAAAAGCAGACACAAGCTGTTTGTGGAGATTCTGTTGAGAAACCACATAGTTTTGGGGGAAGGGCATGAATATACTACAAACCAGTCATTGCTATTCTGAAACTAAGTTTAGATTAAGGATTCTTTATCAAATCTAAGCAATTAAAATTTCCACTTTGTCATAGCATTGCAGTATATATATATATATATATATATATATATATATATATATATTTTTTTTTTTTTTTTCCTGTCTGTGCAGATGATGTTACAATGAAAATGGTGCCAAACAGCAGAAGGATTTGCATGTTAGGTCTAGCTTACATTTTCCAGGTAGGGGTTGTGTTAAGTTGGGAAGATTGATTATGGTGGCCCCAGTTTATTCCAACAAGGCATCAGAGTAGATGATCTGACTGCCACATGCATGATCATGCAGCTGCTCCCTGTTCTGTTTGTCTCCAGCTCCCTGAACTCTGTGAATTCAGATGCACTCAGGATATCCTGGGAGGAAGGCAGGCATCACAATGATAGGGGCTCAGGTTGACATCCAGGGAGGAGGCAGGATGGATGGGGCTGCAAGTCCAGCTTCTTCAAACTATTTTCTGTTTGCTCTGTTAATATGCTGTTGGAGCTTGTCTCCTTTCATTCAAAAGAAAAAGAAAAAAGCTTTTTCTTGTCCCATGAAATGATCCCCGAAGCCCCTCTACTTTTTAGGATTTGACCTTAATAAAAAGGTTCCATAATCATTCCATTTGAAAAGGGGGTGGGGACGTTAGATGTCAGAGAGCAAGAAAATGAAATTTTGCATCAGGCAGAATTTCTTCACCAATATTTCAGAAGGATTCATAATTCTGTGGCTGTGTACAAATGATCCATTTTGTTAATCTGAATTTCTAGGGTCATTAAAATTTTTTTCCCTCTGCTCTGGAGTAGTTTATTACTTTGAGAGAAGAGAGCGGGGGAAGCCAGTTTAAAACCAGGTAAGGGAAGAAAGCTGACAAAAACATAAATTAGAGGAAGAACTTAATTTAAAAAGTGTCAAAAAGGATAGATAGTCTTAGTTCAATAATAAAGCCTGGTCCGAGAGCCTTCTATCTTTAAATAAAGTGCTCCAGCACTCTATTACCTGTGTACAGCCCATCTTTGATTTCCAATCTAAGTCTATTTTTGCTTCTCGTGATTAGCATACAAATGTGAAAAAAAAGAAAAAAGTGGTTACATGCATGACGATTAGGACATGCCTTTGACTTGAATGTCAGTGTTCTGTCAGCCTAGAGGTGAGGAAATGAATGGCCATTTGCGGGCTCCTTCGAGGTGCATCTTGTCTGAAAATGACTCCGATCCATCTCCTTTTATTTGCATGCTAACTTCATCATGCAGATCGCAAGCCTATAAGCATATATTTGTTTTAAAAGAAACAAAGGGCAACAGCATGCAGCAACTTGTTAATCTGTGGGAGGGGGACTTTCCCTTTCTTCTGCACAGGAGCTTTGAGGAGCTTTGAGTCCAGGATGGAGTCCACACGTGGGGGCCCTGCCCTGTCGAAAACCAGATGCGGGATACAGGGATTGGAGGGCTGAATCCTGACGCAGATGTTAAGCTGGGCACCGACCTGGTGCACGGGAGGATGGAGGCCAGGGATGCCTTCCCCTAGTTTTACCTCTGAGAATGGTGTTAGGAGGCATCACCTGTCCTTGGGTTTGGTGAAGATGGCACCTAATTTACTCTTTTTTAAAGTAATAGTTATTGTATTATGCTGTGCTAATTTCAGGTGTACAGCAAAGTGAATCAATTATACATATGTATGTATCCATACTTCTTCAGATTATTTTCCTATTTAGATTATTACAGAGTATTGAGTAGAGCTCCCTGTGCTCTACAGTAAATCCTTGTTGGTTATCTATCTTATATATGGTAGTGTGTACATGTTAATCCCAGTCGCCTAATTTATCACTTCCCTCCACATTTCCCCTTTGGTAACCATAAATTTGATTTTGAGCTCTGTGAGTCTGTTTCTGTTTTGTAAATAAGTTCATTTCTCTCATTTTTAATTGGCTTCCACATATAAGTGACATCATATGGTGTTTGTCTTCCTCTGTCTGACTTACTTCATTTAGGGTGATAATCTGTAGGTCCATACATGTTGCTGCAGATGGTATTATTTCATTCTTTTTTATGGCTGAGTAGTATTCCTGTGTGTGTGTGTGTGTGTGTGTGTGTGTGTGTGTGTGTGTGTGTGGTACATCTTCTTTATCCATTCCTCTATTGATGGATGCTGAAGTTGCTTCCATGTCCTGGCTATTATAAATAGTACTGCTACTAATGTAGGGGTATATGCTTCTTTTCAAATTATGATAAATTTTCTCCAGATAAATGTGTAGGAGTGGGATTGCTGGATCATGTGGCCATTCTATTTGCTTTAGGTGTAAAGTAAGGTTATTTATTTGACTTTTTTCTTGTTTCCTGAGGTGAGCTTGTATTGCTATGAATTGCTATTGTATTCCCCTTAGCACTGCTTTTACAGTGTCCCATAGGTTTTGGGTTGTTGTGTTTTTATTTTCATTGGTTTCTATGCATAACTGAATTTCTTTTTTTGATTTCTCCTGTGATTTGTTGGTTATTCAGCAGTGTGTTGTTGAGCCTCCATATGTTGGAAGTTTTGAATGGTTTTCTCCTGTGATTGATATCTAATCTTACTGCATTGTGGTCAGAAAAGATGCTTGGAATGATTTCAATATTTTTGAATTTACCAAGGCTAGATTTATGGCCCAGGATGTGATCTATCCTGGAGAAGGTCCTGTGTGCACTTGAGAAAAAGTTGAAATTCCTTGTTTTGGGGTGGAATGACCTATAGATGTCAATTAGGTCTAGTTGGTCTATTGTATCATTTAAAGTTTGAGTTTCTTTGTTACTTTTCTGTTTAGTTGATCTATCCATTGGTGTGAGTGGTGTATTAAAGTCTCCCACTATTATTGTGTTGTTGTTAATTTCCCCTTTCATACTTGTTAGCATTTGCCTTACATATTGTGGAGCTCCTATGTTAGGTGCATAAATATTTATAATTGTTATTTCTTCTTCTTGGATTGATCCTTTGATCATTAGATAACAGCTGATCTCTCAATAGAAATGCTTCAGGCCAGAAGGGAATGGCAAAACATACTTAAAATCACGGAAGAAAATAATCTACAACCCTGACTACTGTACCCAGCAAGAATCTCATTCAAATTTGAAGGAGAAATCAAAAGCTTTTCAGACAAGCAGAAGCTGAGAGAATTCAGCAACACCAAACCAGCGCTCCAATGAATGCTAAAGGATCTTTCCTAGATAGGAAACACTGATAGGGTATATAATCTCCAACCCAAAACAATAAAGTAAATGGCAACGGGATCATACTTATCAATAATTACCTTAAATGTAAACGGGTTGAATGCCCCAACCAAAAGACAAAGATTGGCCAATTGGATACAGAAACAAGACCCCTATATGTGTTGTCTACAAGAGACCCACCTCAAACCTAGGGACACATATAGACTGAACGTTAAAGGCTGGAAAAAGATATTCCATGCAAATAAAGACCAAAAGAAAGCAGGAGTGGCAATACTCATATCAGATAAAGTAGACTTTAAAATAAAGGCTGTGAAAAGAGATAAAGATGGACATTACATGTGGCCTTTCTATATTTAGTTTTTTCTTTGTAGGAGCAGGGAGTTGGCCCACAATAGCTAAGACTTCAAATTCCCTAATAATATGTTCAGAGATTCCCCTGCCAGACCCCTGCCTACCAGCCTCCTTGAGTCCCCATCAGAATCCTTTCTGAAGAGAATGTCCCCAGGTGGAGGGGGTCTGCCTGCCTCCTGGCACCTGGGTGGGCTTCAGTCCCCTCGAGTGGGGCTGGCAGCAGTGGGGGAGGTCACTGCTGTGCCAGTGGCTGCTGACGGATGGCCCCATTTACATCAAAGGCAGTTATTATGCATGAAACCACTCAAGCATCATTTGTTTCAGGGAGTCCAACCAGCCCATTTTTCAGTTCCTTTCTGGTTCAGGGTCAGAAGCAAATGAAGGATCTCAGGTTGGCTTCATTTGGGGTCAGTGATGCTTCCTTCTTCATTTATAGCAAATTTGTTTAAAGTTATCACACTTTTACCATGTGGAAAGGTCCTTCTCTAAAGGCCAGGGAAGCTGTAGCGGGGCTGGAGCCCCTGGTGATGTGGCAGGCAAGTTTGTGTGGATGGTCATAGTCGCACACACCTGTGTGCAGTGAGGAGGCAGCTGTGGGCAAATGTGCACAGACGCCCGGCTCTGGACCACTGGCCAAACCCAGATCAGCTTGCAGTGCTGCTTAAATCCGATCTTAAAGGAGACAGTCCCTTTCCACTTTGAGACAAAGCTTCAGATTCCACTCCAGGACAGGAAATGATTGATATGATTTTGGAGTTCCACTCAAAAGATTGCTAACATTTGTGTGGTGCATTATAGTTTAAAAACAATCTCTTATTTGTTAATAATGAGGAAGATGTTATCACCACTTAGTGAGGAAACTGAGTCTCTAATTAGTTTAATCAAATTTCATAGACGAAATAAAGTAAAGTTTCATCACAAAAAATAGGAAAAGATTCTTTTTCCATGTAAAGAAGTCATCAAAAATCATATTCCCAAGAAATGAGAACCAAAGTGCTGTGACAAATGTAGCCATGGCAGCTGACCCAATGTTTGGAAATTGGGGCCGAAAGCTCCTGTCTTTGTCTTTGAATGTGGAGTAAAGGAAGTAGTGTTACCGCTGGGCAGGTATGATGCTATACATGTTCTGTAAGTTACTGGCCACAGTGGTGCAAGTCCTGTGTGTGTATCAAGTTCCCCTTGCTTGACGTTGTTGCCTTGAGGTGCTCTACATGGCCAGCTCGGTCTATGCTCTGGTCGGAGCCTCTATGTTACCCAAGAGCCTGCAGGACCAAGTTAAGCCTGCCTTCTGACTCTGACCTTACACTGAGATGAAGAACTGAAAATCTTCTCTATAATGTTGCAAGGACTGAGGCTTCTGCTACTTCACACGTGTAGCAAAACCACATTTCCTGGGCTTTGTATGGATGCATAAATCTGCACACACACAGAAGTCAAGTTCCAGAGGCAACTCATAGAATTCTGATCTTCTACCTTCCACAGACATTGTCCGGGCTGTCATAGGATGATATTTAATTTGATGAGTTCTGTGTACCTGTTTTTCCTAGGAAAGGGGCCAGAATAACTTCATTATACACAGATCCCATGTCAGAGATTTTCCTCCTTTATTTGAAAGGAAGAGACAGAGTTGATTGACAACCTAATTTCTAAGCCTTAGTGTCTCAGAATTACAAAACCAAGGTTTGTGCTGATCTGCCTGTGGAATGAGATTTTTTCAATGAGCCCCATCATTTAAAAACACTCAGTTGTCAACATAACTAAAAGTAAAAACAATTAAACTCAGTAGACACACACTGGAGTTAAATGCCTTCCTTATATTTCCAGAGATGGCTGCGAGGGTATGCAGACAAGAAGGGTCCCCAAAGGATGCCCTGTTGGAATTTATTCATTTTATGTTAATACCATGTTAGGGTCCAGAGTGAGAAGGGTCTGTGCAATAGACACACACCTGAGGCTGCTTAGGGCATAGATGGGTGTCTTCTGTGGCCATCACATCTCCGAGCAGATATTTCAGGTGCAAGGAATATAGTTAATCAGACGTTTCTTCCATTGAGATACACATGCTGACAGTGTCACTGCTCTCTCTGCCTCAGTCATCTCATCATCTGATGTGGAACCATCTGACTCCCGAACTCATGCATCTTACCTTGGCACATTTCTGCCCATAAGTGAGGTGACACTACTTTATGAAAGCATATAAACACGTGGTTCTTCAGCCCGGTGCAAACATAAATTTTTTTCCCCCACATTAATGCATGAAAGGCTGAAAGTGGCACCAGTGATTTCCAAATTTTGCAAGTAAAATTTCCTGAGAGACATTAATCGCATCTATTTTAGTGATTTTCAGCAAATAATAGTCAAATTTCTGTACATATTCTGTATGAATATTGTGTGAAAGAGTGGGGAATATACCTATTAATGAAAATGAAAGGTGAGACAGGAGATGCTGTATATAAACCCAGACATGAAAACATATGGATCTGTTTTGAATAAAAAGGAGCCATTGTGGCTCTTAAATGTGAATGAATCCATCTGGGAGTATAGTTAAGGTACAGTCTTCATCGCTGTGTTCTTATAATGATATCATAGAAGATCACTTTAATTTTCAACTTCACAATTTCACTGTGCACCAAAGTGGGAATCCGGGAGGTAGGCACCTCTGCAATTAATTCACACATTTAAAACTTCTGAATCTGCGGACACCATGCACAGGAAACACCTCCAGGAGATACCCAACCAGAGTAGCAACATTACCACCAGTTTGGGGGTGGGGTTCTAGCAAGACTTCTGAACTGCTTTCAGGCATGGGGGTCTCAGCCCTGGAGAAGGAGGAGGTAGACAGTGAGAACATCCCCCAGGAACTGCTTTCAAACCTGGGCCACCCACAGAGCCCCCCACGAAAATGGCTGAAAATCAAAGTGAATGACAAAAACTTTGTGATTGTCTGCAGACCTAAGCTAAACCAAGATAACTTTCCAGGTATTTCTTGGGACTCCCTTCCAGATGAGCTGCTCTTAGGAATCTTTTCCTGTCTGTGCCTCCCTGAACTCCTGAAAGTCTCCAGTGTTTGTAAGAGATGGTATCATCTAGCTTTTGATGAGTTTCTCTGGCAGACTGTAGATTCCAGGTTGCAGAATCTCAGCCTTGGAAGTCCTCTGGCTTTCGGATCCCATTTTCAATGATTTTGCTCAGAACACAATTTCACTGTGACTAAACATTTCTGAGTATTCTGGATTCTCTGAATCTTCCCTGAAGACTTTGCTGAACAACTGTTCCAGATTGAATGAGCTGAACCTCTCATGGTGCTATGACTTCACTGAAAAGCATGTACAGGTAGCTGTTGCATGCGTGTCAGAGACCATCATCCAACTGAATCTTAGTGGGTACTGAAGGAATCTGCTGAGATCAGATTCAGATTCTTAGTTGGAAGATGTCCTAATCTTGTCAACCTAGACTTACATGATAGTGTCATGCTGAAAAATGACTGCTTTCCAGAATTTTACCAGCTCAACTACCTCCAACACCTATCACTCAGTTGGTGCTATGACATAATACCTGAAACTTCACTTGAACTTGGAGAAATTCCCACATTAAAAACACTACAAGTCTTTGGAATCGTGCCAGATGGTACTCTTCAACTGTTAAAGGAAGCTCTCCCTCATCTACAGATTAATTGCTCCCATTTCACCACCATCGCCAGACCAACCATTGGCAACAAGAAGAACCAAGAGATATGGGGCATCAAATGCTGACTATCACTGGAGAAGCCCGGTTGTCTATGAAGCCTCTGTTGTAAGATGGTGTTTCCTTTTTTCTTTGAACAGGTAAAGTAGGCAGGAAGACCAATTGGGGAGAGTGCAGCTATTTTTATTCTTGTTTTTCTGTTGCCTTCCTTCTACAGGCGTATTAGAGAACCATTGGAGAGAGAAAACTATGAAGTGTTGCTTTTTAGAAATGACCATGAAAGCTTTTATCACTGCTATACCCTTAAGAGCCTAAGCTCTATGTTTTTTGAAATTTTAGGGAGAGAGAGCCTATAATTTCAAGGTAACTTAAATAGCAAAATTTGAACCATGTCTTCCAAGTGCCATTCTTCATAAATCTGTTTAGAATCAAGCTTAAAAATCACCACCAGCAAATCATTTTCATAGCCTATACGGCAACCGAACTTTCTTCTATTTAATTTTTCAGCACTGCTTTATTATAAGACATAATTTGCAAAAAATAATAAGCTATTTATATTGTAAGCTGAAAAGAATGAGAATCATAGAGTAGATTTGCAGCGATCTCTTCTGAGGATAACAGGAAAAATAGACATTTCAACTGTGCCTTCAGATTCCTAATCAGGTTGATGGAAACAAATAGCCCCAGGTCATTCACCTTAAAACCTAAATAAGGAAACAAACAATCTGCCAACCAGAGGTATAGAATTGATATAGAATTTAGACTCAAAAGACAGTCTTCTATAACAGGTTCACCTGGGGTACCCTCTAATGCACATTAATGAAGTCTTCTTTATGTACAGTTGGGAAGGTCACCTGGAGGAGGAAATGGCAACCCACTCCAGTATTTTTGCCTAAAGAATGGACTGAGGAGCCTGGTGGGCTATAGTCCATGGGGTTGCAAAAAGTTGGACACGACTGAGAGGCTAACACTACTCTTCTCACAATTTCCAATAATCTAAGACCTTCCTGATATGAGCTTAAGCTAAATGCAGTGGTAGATTAATTCTGCTTTTCTAAAGCAAACAACAGCAACAACAACAATAATTCAGGATCCCACCACAGACAGTGAGCTCGTAAGAGGTGGTCTTGCCAGCCACCGTGCGTGCAGAGCAAGGAGACAGCATGTGTGACTTGCCTGCTGGGAAGATGGCATCTGCCGGAAAATTGCATTTATTTGGCAGATGTTTGGTGTCACCTGCTACGTGCTCAGGGCTTCCCTGGTGGCTCAGGAATAAAGGACCCACCTGCCAATACAGGAGACGTGGGTTTGATCCCTGGGTGGGGAAGATCCCCTGGAGGAGGAAATGGCAACCCACTCCAGTACTCTTACCTGGGAAATCCCATGGACAGAGGAGCCTGGCGGGCTACAGTTCGTGGGGTCACAAAGAGTCAGATACGACTGAACAACTAAATAACAGCAACTGGGTTCTCAACACTGGGAGGGCACCTTTGATCTTTCAGAGCTTACACTGTGGTGGGGAGGAGATGAGGTAGGCAGTACAAAGATGGATGCTGTGGTGAAGGCAGCTGGCTGCTCGGATGGAGAGAAGACAGGTTGGGGGAGGGTGGGACTCTGACGTTCTGAAGGCTTCAGACCCTGCCTAGTACTCACATGTTTCTATTTTTAAGTGTGTGCATTTGGAAATTGACTAAAGCTAAGCTTCACATGAAGGGGCATTCAGTTATATATGATTCTTTACATTGTTGGGGGTAACAAAGAGTTCCAGAAGTGGCATCATTTTGATTTGTACATGAGCATACAAAGGGGAAAGAGCCGGTGAGGACCCATGGGAAGCATAGCAGAGATTGGACCTTCCCCAGTCGAGGAGCCGATCCTGCTGGGTGATGGCCCAGGGCTCTTTGTCCCCAACTCTTGTGCCTTCAAAGTTGGTCTTGTCCCTGATCTCTCAGGTTGGAAGATTCATGTGTTTCTTGAATCAGCCACATTGACCAAGGGCCCGGAAACATGTTTTGTTTGCCATACAATCCTCATTCCAATTTGTCAGGGTCAGAGACTTGTGTCTGACCCTGCCCTCTCACAGGAGAGGATGGAGCCAGGTGAGAAGGATGGAAGGAAAAGACAAGGTGACTGTTGTGGAAATGTAGACAGCATGCTAAATCACTTCAGTCCTGTCCAACTCTTTGTGACCCCATGGACTGAAGCCTGCCAGGCTCCTCTGTCCGTGGGATTCTTCAGGCAAGAATATTGGAGTGGGTTGCCATGCGCAACAGAAGATTAAGCTAGAAAGACATGTTGGGTAAACAGAATAAAGCTTTCTATCCTTTTTACATTTAAGGAGTCATGTTTCTAGCCTTTAGTTCTGACAGTAAAGGGCTGCAAAGGGGGAGATGAACAAGGTCGCACCAGAATCCAGCCTTACAGTAACAGTGGACACAAGGATAGATGCTCATCTTTCCCATGGAAACTAAGTCCTGAGCACCTTGGAATCGAAAGAGATCTTAAAGGCCATCCCAGCCAGCTTTTCTCCTCATGGGAAGTTTCCTCAGACACACCTCTACAGACAGCCGTTCAGTCCCTGCCCACACGTCCAGCAATAAATCAGCTTGTTCTGTTTTTCAGTATGTATGATCACTAGGAATGTCCTTTCTTATGACTGGTCACCATGTTCTTCCTTTTACCTATATCTATTGCAATTTAAAAAACTAAGATCATGGCATCTGATCCCATCACTTCATGGCAAATAGATGGGGAAGCAATAGAAACAGTGCCAGACTTTATTTTCTTGGGCTCCAGAATCACTGCAGATGGTGACTGCAGCCATGAAATTAAAAGATGCTTGCTCCCTGGAAGAAGAGCTATGACAAACCTTGACAGTATAGTAAAAAGCAGAGATATTGCTTTTCCAATAAAGGTCCATGTAGCCAAAGTTATGGTTTTCCAGTAGTCATGTATGGATGTGAGAGTTGAACCACAAAGATGGCTGAGCACCGAAGAATTGCTGCTTATGAATTGTGGTGTTGGAGAAGACTCTTGAAAGTCTCTGGGACAGCAAGGGGATCAAACCAGTCAATCCTAAAATAAATCAGTCCTGAATAATCATTGGAAGACCTGATGCTGAAGCCGAAGCACCAATATTTTGGCCACCTGATGTGAAGAGCTGACTCATTAGAAAAGACTCTGATGCTGGGAAAGATCGAAGGCAGGAGGAGAAGGGGATGACGGAGGATGAGATGGTTAAATGGCAGCACCGACTCAATGGACATGAGTTTGAGTAAGCTCAGGAAATAGTGAAGGAAGGGAAGCCTGGCGTGCTGCAATCCATGGGGTCCCAAAGAGCTGGATATGACTGAGTGACTGAACAACAATTGTTTTAACTGTGTCTTCTGATGTGAACGTAGGAGGAAAAAACAAAAACAAAAACAAACCTCACACGTACAATAACCAAGTTTCCTAAAGATACTTGCAAATGAGAACAGATCAACTCGTAATTAGAGTGACATTTGATTTTTTTTTTTTTTTCGTTGTGGGGAGAAGAGTCTAATTCCTCCTTTGCTCTAATCCCCATGAGGGTTTTCAAATTCCCTATTTGGTCCCCATCTGCTGCCTCAGTTCCTGAGGCCCTGCTGCTGGTTTCCCCAGGACTCAGGGTTCTGGGTCATGAGGAGTCCCTTGTCTCCCCCTGCCCCACCTGCTCCCCCTCCCTCTCTCTCTCAGTACAGAGCAGCTCCAGACTTCAGGCTGTTGACTCAGGCACTCAGAGCCACTCTGAGGTCTCTCCTCTTCTGTTCCATGTCTGATGCGTCAGCAAGTCATCAGCTCCAGCCTCAGATATACCCAGAGTGGGACCACTTCTCATTGCTCCATGTGATGTTCTGGTCCAGGCCGAGCTCTCTTGTTGCCAGGATCAGAGCCTCCTAACTGGTCTTCATGCTTCTACCCCTGTTTTCTGAGACACTGTTCATGACACAGTAGCCAGAGCATACATTTTTAAAAAATCAAATAACATGTCACTCTCTGCTCAAAATCCTCGGCTTCCTTGGGAGTGGAGGCCAATTCCTTACATTCCAGATCTTTGACACCCTGGATGTGCTACTGACTCCGCTTCCTCGAGGCTCTTGTGAGCTGCTCTCCTGTACCCATAGCAGTTGCTGAGAAAGCCCCATCCTTACCCACCAGCCACCCAAGGGTTCCTCAGCTTTGAGGATTTTCCTTCTCCAGGAGATCTTCCTAAACCAGGAATCAAACCCAGGTCTCCTGCATTGTAGGCAGATTCTTTACCATTTGAGCTATCAGGGTAGCTAGTTCAGAAACCCATCAATCCTAAAGGAAATCAACCCTGAATACTCATTGGAAGGACTGATGCTGAAGCTGAAGCTCCAATACTTTGACCCCCTGATGTAAAGCACCAATTTATTGGAAAAGACTCTGATGCTCGGAAAGATTGAGGGCAGGAGGAGAAGGAGGCGACAGAGGTTGGATGGCATCACTGACTCAATGGACATGAGTCTGAGCAAACTCTGGGAGATAGTGAAGGATAGGGAAGGCTGGCGTGCTGCAGTCCATGGGGTGGCAAAGAGTCGGACATGACAGAGCAATTGAACAGCAACAATTGATACAGGCCAGGAAACTCAAATATCAAGCACTTGAGTTTCTCTGCCCAAAGACTGCCCTGTGGCTGGGGGACTGGGCTTAGCCTGCACAAGGCTTGTCAGAAGTGCCGGGGAGGGACCCTCGCCTGATGGGGAGGGCAACACCCCAGCTTCCTCACACCCTGGTGTGGCCATTCCCAGGTGTGTTTCTGAGTCCCCCATGGGGTTGAACTTCAAATGCCCACAGTGGTAATTCAGTCATCAGCACAGACTTTGTTTTCCTATTTTAAGTCATTGTATGATTAGAATGTTTAATATGAAATTAATCCAATTTTCTCATGACAAATTATCTTTTTGGTATTTTATGAGATAAGTTTACAAATATTTCACTTAGGATTTTGTGTCTAAATTCAGACTTGAGATTATCCTGGAATTTTCTTCCTCCCACTGTTTTTTCACCTGGTTTTGATATCATGATTCTACTTAATCTCATAAAGCTAATTGGAGAGTGTGCCCTCTTTTTCTGTTCTCTGCATGCGTTTGCATATGATTGGAATCATCTGTTTGTTAATGCTCTGGTGAAATTCATTTGTTAAACCTTCTGGAACTGTTGGTTTGTTTTTCAGGGGAGAATTTTATGTAGCATCTCAATTTAGTTAATGCTTTGAGACCATTAGACATCCAGATAATTCTGAGTCAGGCTAAATGTTTATGTCTTTAGAGGAATCTGCTTGTTTAACTAATCTTTGAATGTATAGGCATAAAGCTGTTTCTATTATTTATATTCTTAATGCTTCTATGAGTAATTCTCATTTTGAGTGTTGTTTATTTGCATGATTTTTCTTGTTGATTATTGCTACCTGATTTTTCCCTTTTTAGAGGAGCTTTTAAAGGCAGCTTTGACTCTGTTGAGCCTCTCAATTTTATCCTTATTTTTATTGCATTAATACCTGCTATTTATTAGTTTCTTTCGTTTCTTTATGATTATTCTGTTTTTCTAACTTCTTAAACTGGCTGTATACTTGTATACTCATTGCTTTTCCTTTTTATGTAAAGTCTACATACATTTGAGGCCTCAGTGGATAATGTCTTCCATATCCCGTAGGTTTTAAGACTTTGTATTTTTGTTATCTTTCTGTAATGATGTTGTTTTTAATTGCCATGTACTCAATGAGTGATTTAAACACATCGTAAATTTTAGTTTTCTAATATTTGTCTTTCTTTTAAGTTATTCTTTGTTATTGATTTCTACCTTAACTACCTTATGCTTAAAAAACATGGTCTTATGATGTTAATTCTTTGGTATTTATTTTCCAGCATATTGTCATTTTCATAATATTCTATGTATGTTTTTTTAAAAATTGGATTCTGTATATGTCTGTTAGTTTAGGTTTGTGTATGTTTAATTATCTACAGCCTTATTTATCTTTGTGTTATCAGTCACTTACTGGGGAAAATAAAGTCTACATCATGATAAGAGAATTGTTGATTTGTATTAGAGTTCTCTAAATTTCTGCTTTATATATGTTGAGGCTGTGTTATTAGATGCTTACAAGACTAGAAGCGGTGTCTGTTCCTGATAAACTGACTTTTTTGTCATACAATGGCAGGTTGTATGCTTTTGGTTTATTTTTTCTTGCCTTATTTTAAACTGATATTTTTTTCCCTCAATCAATACTTCTTTCTCTTATGGGTTACCCTAGAAATGTTTATATACATATTTTACATAATGCATTTAAAATTAATCAGTACCCTTACCATCCTCTCGGACAATATAGCTATAAGCTTCTTTAAATCAAACCCACTCCTCCTGACTTCGAAGTGGAGCTTCCCCACATTAGATGTTATTATTACTGCTTTATTAAGTCAGTGTTTATTTAGTTTGCTTGCATATTAACCATCTTCTTTATTCATTAATCCTTTTGCATGTCAGGATTTTAAACTTTAATTTTAAATTATAATTCAGGTTTGACTAAAGATCTGTTCCTTTAGGAAAAGTTGTGTTTGTTTCCACCAGGCAGCAACCCAGACTGCTGTTAGGTCTTCACTTGGATTTGGTTGGGGGGATTCATGCACCAAACCCATATGACAGACTGACTACTCATTACTCCTCCTTGTTGGAGAAGGGAGTGCTCACCAGGGGTGTCAGATTGGTGGTTTCCTCCCACTCACTCAGAGTCTGGCCCAGAGCAGTGGGGTTTACTTCCATTATACCTGCCAGTGCAGGAGACCTGGATTTGATCCGTGGGTTGGGAAGATCCCTTTGAGAAGGGCATGGCAACCGACTCCAGTATTCTTGCCTGGAGAATCCCCATGGACAGAGGAGCCTGGTGGGCTACAGTTCATAGGGTCACAGAGAGTCGGACATGAGGGAGGGACTGAGCAACTGAGCACACGCGTGCACACACACACACAAACACACACACAGCCTTGATGAGATATATTTTTTACTAATCTTTTCATTTAGGGTGCTTCTGTTGGTCCAGGCTTTGCTAATGGTTTGAGGGGTATGTGATATCTGTAAGTCACCTCTCCAAGTTGCACAGCCAGAGGTTCTTTGTCGCATCTCTGCAGAACTAACTAAAACCAAAGCTCCTGGGAACCAGGGATGGGCAGATGTCCCTGGAATCACTGTCTTTCTCATAGATTAATGTTCTTTCTTTCATCATTTTGCTTATATTTAAAATTTTATTTATTTTTCATGGAAAGTATTTTTTTTAATTACACAACTGACTCTAAATATTGCCAGCAAATGAAAACTACACAATGCCTCTCTTCTATGAAAAAGCCTCGTTTTCAGAATTTCTGATGTCAGGGGACAATTATTATGCTTTTTTCTGGCTGGAGATCAGTTAGTAGGATAGTGGCAACGTTTAGATCAAAATCCATAAGCCATCGAAAATTTGTGGCTGTCACCATCATTAACAAATGTGATATTGTTGGTATTGGCTTGGAAGTGCTATCTACCTAGTGTATCTTTGCAAAATAAGTAATTTTTGTAATATTTTATGAATTTTTATAATATTGTGCAAAAGATGACAGTGTGTCATGTTCACTTCAATAACGGGATTGCTATCAAGTCTATGTGGTTGTCCTGGAAACAGAGAAAGTTAAGGGTTATGAGATAAAAATGGTCACAAAAGATCACCGCCTTCTCATATGGAAATATATTCATGTCAGCAACAAAGCCTGAAAAACTTAATAGGAATTTTAAAAGGAATCCTGGAGTTCAGGGATGACCTTAAAATGCTTTTGTTAGTTAACACTTTCTAAGTATTGCTAGTAGGGGGGTTAATAACCTATTAGTTCTGATTCTATCTTTTTTATGAATTAATTCATTTATTTATTTTTGGTTGCCCTGGGTCTTTGTTGCTGCAGCTGGCATTCTCTAGTTGTAGTGAAAGTGAAAGTGTTAATCACTCAGTTGTATCCAACTCTTTTCAACCCCATGGACTATAGCCCACCAGGATCCTCTGTCCAGGGGGTTCTTCAGGTAAGAATACTGGAATGGGTAGCTAGTCCTTTCTCCAGGGGATCTTCCCAACCCAGGGTCAAACCTGGGTCTCTTGCATTGCAGGCAGATTCTACAGTCTCTAGCTGTAGGGAAGGGACTCTTCTTCATTGTGGTGCTTGGGCGTATCCTTGCTTCTCTTGTCAAACTCAGGCTCTAGGCTCTCGGGCTTAGTAGTTGCAGCAAGAGGGAGCTCATGGGCTTAGCTGCTCCACAGTATGTGGAGTCTTCTCTGACCAGGGATTGAACCTGTGTCCCAGCATTGGCGGGCAGATTCTTACTCACTGGACCACAAAGGAAGTCCCAGATTCTACTCTTAAAGTTGCAGTTTGCTAGCATTAACTAGTTTACATGTTTAACATGTTTTAAAAAGCATATGTATTCTTATTTCAATTTCTCTTTGGGACAAGGCATAGAATATATAATCAAAATCACAAGCAGACTGAATATCTTTCTTCTGGGGTCTAAGAACATCAAGAGATGGGAACTGCTTCCCTTGGTTTGAAATCTCAATGTTACAGTGGAGGAAAGTACTAAATTCTGCTGTTTTAAGTATTATTTTAATTTAATATTGAACAGATATCCATGATTTTCATGATTTCAGGGACTTGAAGTAGGAGAGGATGTAAGGTGATCTGTGATGTCATTAAGAAATAGGGCTCATGACGAGCAGGAACAAAACCGAGTATGTCAGACCCTGGCCCCCTTCACACCGGGAAGTGTTGGCCACTCTGAGCTGGCTTGCTCACAAATTGCCTCATCCATCCTCAGATAATCTGAAGTCTCAAACACAGCTGAAACATAAGGCATTTCATAGCTTTGAACATAATTTGGACAACTAATTTCTTGTTTTCGACTTTCAAAGTAGATCAAGTCCCTGTGGAGTTAGAAGGGTTGGGATTGGTCTAGGGAACTGTGATAGAGCCGGTTGTTGGGGGATGGTGGGGGTTCTGGCTGCACATTCTGAGTCGGGACCTGGAGGAGGGAAATACAGGATCCCGCATGCCAATCAGAGTTTATCTACAATAACTGGAAAAATCTTTCTGGGCTTCTTGGAGGACATCCTGTTCAGATAGGTGTGTGTGTGTGTGTGTGTGTGTGTGTGTGTGTGTGTGTGTGTGTGTGTGTGTGTGTTGTGTGTTTCTTCCAGAATTATGGCTCCCTGGAGAAGAGCATCTGGTGTTGGTTTCTTGCCCCATTGGTGGGCTCTGACCTTCCAAATTTTAGAAACTTCCTGCCTTTCTTTCATCTTGCTTCTGGGGTCTATGGGTGAAAAGCATTGTGCTCTGGTGCTATGAAAAATCTCGTGTTTATAACTGCATGTGATTTGCCCAGCAATAGGGACCACAGCTTTTATCACCTTCACAAAATGGTTTTTGATACCCTCTTCCTAAAAACATATTAAATGATATATTATAACAGCCTACCTTACAGATGAGTCTGCTTAGTTGCTAGAATTCATGGCACCTTTTCTATGATTCCGCCAACTTTTTAGTTAGAAGGATGATAATTTACCACTGATAAACATCCGCTTGCACTGTCTTTACGTTTCAGTAATGAAGAAACTCTGACTGTTTGGCCCTTCAACTGTGATGGATTGGATTTGGCAAAGCTCGATGATATGACACACCAAATGCACTGAGACGAAATTGCTTCCAAGTTGATAAACTGAAACAAATGAATTTCAACTTGAAGTGAACTTTAACAAAAGTCATCCATCTCAGTTATAATTTATTTTTTAAAAGGACATAATAGACAATATTATAATCTAGATAGTAGAAGATGGTGTGCAATTTTCTATTCACAAGGTCAAAAAGCTTTTATTCACCTATGTAGTTTCCCCATTTCCAAGTTCATTGGGTGTATCTCAAGATTTTACTTGTAAAAAAAAGACAGAAGTACCTCTCCTTCAATTATTTTTAAGTATTCTAATTTAAATTTTACATCAGTTAGTATCTAGGATTTTGACTAAACATCATAGAGAAACCAAACCTGCCAATACTGGTGGGTATTTGACCTGGCGAAATAAGTAGTAATGTTTTTAGTAAAAGAACATCAGGATTTAAATATTATAAAACTGTATATGGTTTGGCTTAAGATAGAAAAATTCTCTCTGTTTATTTGATATATTTAGACAAGTAGATATGTAAAATTTAAGTAAAATTTCATTCTTTTATTAATAAATAAATAGCTTCCTATCAATTCAAAAAGTTGGGAGAAGAGAAAATAATGCACCACTTATTAAACTATGAAATTAACTGGATGGTTTTTTACAGACTTCTAAGTATGAGGGTACATCTGTTTAAAAATTGGGTTGTTATTTGTTAGTTCGATGGCTTTTTAAAAATTGATTTCTTACGTATCAAAGCTCTGTGCCATTAGGATGTAATGTGGTGTTGCCATGAAACCAGGGTTTTCTGCTTTCCATTTCTGTGTTTATGGTTAGCTGTTTAACAAGATGAAGTGAACAGGGTTCGCCTCCGATCTCCTCCCCTTACTTATACATTATTGAAAATTATCTGTTTTATGGCAGAAAAATAGGTTGTATCCCTGAAATGCTGTGCAACTCTTTTTTTCCATCTATTTTTTTTGTTACATTCATGAACAAAATTTAGCTTGAGAAATGCTGGTTTCTGAAAACTAAGTTTGGAGGTAAAGGCATATATATTTCACATACATATATTTTAATATATTTAACAAATACATTTATGTAGTATATATACATGTGTATATAGATACCAATGTTTTACCTACATACATATATGATTTTAACCTTTTTCGATGTATTTTCTTCTAAAGGCAACCTGAACAGCACACAAACATCCATTATCACATTTCAAGGGTGATTGTGTAGAAGGGAATACTGCTTTGCGATGATTGCATTTGATACGTTTCCATCTTTTAATTTTAATTACTTTCGATGCTTCTAGTAGTGGTTGATTTATCCTTCTTTAGCTTCTGTAAGGAAAGATGTCAAGTTGTCTGGTTTAAGGTGAGAAGTATTATTTCTACAGAGGCCATCAGTGTGGAGAGGGTACCCAGATCTGTGATGATTCAAAAGAAATTCACTGAAGAGAGGCATGTCAATGGGTTATAGAAGTGCTGGACTCCTCTGAAGCATTGTGGAATAAAATGTATTAGAAATAAAGGACTCATCATTAAGATTTTTAATGAATTGCCTTGTTAATCCATACGCTATATGTGTGTTACAACAGTTCTAGGCTTAATTAGTGTACTTGATGATTATGTGTGTTTTCTGATGTGCACACTGATTAAGCATTGTCCACACACTGGAGCTGGAAACAAGATCAGTCTGTAAAGTAGTATCTAGTTATCTAACCCAGGACTCAGGATGCAAATAGATCAACTTATGTAAAATTAAATTAGTTCTGATGGAACCCATTTTGTCCTAGCAGGTGGTGTCACATTGTAAGCAGTGTTCTCTTGTTGTAAGAAATAAAGGGCTTCTGTTGACAGACCCTTATATCCTTTTAAGCTTAAAAAGCTCTAGGTAGATGGTGTTAGAGTTGAACTGAAACTCTTAGACATCAGGAATCATGGAATATTTTCACTTAACTTATTCCACTGTGTTGTAGAAATGCTGTTTATTACGCTGTTTTGACAGCTGGGGGACTGAGTGCCAGACTCAAAATGCTCTTCCTGATAACTTTCTGTTTTTAGGCATTTACAACTTTTGTAGATTTTTCTCTAATACTGAGATTCTTCGGAGAGTCTTTTAGGTTATATATTCAAACATACAGTGAACTCTTCTCTGCTTGAATTTGCAAATACTTTAGGTAATTTATCTTTTCTCTCTTCCATTCAATGGCTACATTTTTAAAGTAAAATTTAGCATTTAAGATGTTAAAGACCAGAAGTTTGTTTGAAAATTACCTGCAACATTGCCAAGAAGGCAGTTGTCCTTCATTTGTGTGTGTTCCACACATTTGTGGGGCATCTCTGGCTGGATGTACTATGCTGTCCTAAGCGCTGGGTTGTGTGGAAGATGCTTTCTGCTCTCAGGAGAGAGGATGAATCAGTGGGGAATAAATTCGGGAGGAGGGAAAAGATAGCGACAAGGGACTGGATGGCATTGGATCTAGTCATGGGTGGAGAACAGAGAGCATGAAAGGAAAATGCTTGTTATGAATGACAGAGAGCCTCACTCATATGACTTCTGTAGTATCCGTTTTCTGCAAAACCTCCCATGTCAATTTCGCAACCTTTTTTGAACAAAGTCTTGAGATGTTCTTATCCTTCCATAAAAATGTATTGCATCATGTTCAGTTTTCACTGCGTCATCTGTATACACTGCTGTAGTTCTGATTTTTGCAGCTGCACTGGTTTTAGTTGCAGAATGTGGGATCTAGTTCCCTGACCAAACACTGCTGTAGTTCTGATTTTTGGGGCTGCACTGGTTTTAGTTGCAGAATGTGGGATCTAGTTCCCTGACCAAGGATCAAACCTGGACCCCCTGCATTGGGAGCACAGAGTCTTAGCCACTGGACTACCAGGGAAGTCCCTGCTACTGTGGTTTAGAAAGTCAGTGTCACATCTATATGTTTATTTCTTTGTTTTTGTTGTTTGTTTTTAAGCTTTTAATTTTGTCCTGGGATCTTCCCACATGGCACGGTGGTAAAGAGTCTTCCTGCCAATACAAGAGACCTGGGTTTGATCCCTGGGTTGGGAAGATCCCCTGGAGTAAGAAATGGCAACCTGCTCTAGTACTCTAGCCTGGAAAATCCCATGGACCGAGGAGCCTGGCAGGCTACAGTCCAGAGTCACATAAGAGTTGGACATGACTGAGCACGCACACACTACTACTTATAGCGAATTAACAGTGCTGTGATGGTTTCAGGTAAACAGCAAAGGGACTCAGCCATACATATACATATATCCATTCTCTCCCAAACTCCCTTCCCATCCAGGCTGCCACATGACATTGAGCAGAATTCCCTGTGCTATTATGTGTGACATTTCTATCCATCTTTATTTATTTGCTAGATTTGAGGTTGCATTATAGTTTTGACGACTTTTTTTTTTTTAGTTCTCTTTGATGGGAGAGTTATCCCACATATACTGCTTTTATGCATGTTGTATTTGAGCTCATAGAATTCTTTTCTATCATTTAATAAAGTGTTTAAAGAAGTAAAATTGAAAAAAAAAAACCCTCCAATGTCATGAACCTATGAGCTTTAGGGTAATGAGGTGGTTGGGGGAAAAGATATGAAGTGAGAATTTTGAGTGTCTATTGATAAGCCCCTTGGTAGTGCTTGCATAGGGAACAGCATCTTAAGGAGAAGTGTTTAGCCGACTACTGACTCAGGATTGGAGGAGAGATAAGGACTCTCCTGCATCAGTAGTAACAGGTGACAGTACACGAGTGTCACTGCAGGGGAATGCCATCTGGAAGGTGATCAAATCCTTTAAACATATCTAGGCAGTTCAGTGAAGCATTTTCATCTTTGAGAATCTTCTCTGAATAAAAACCCTAATAGGGAAAAAAAACACTTCCAAGCAAGGATGTTCACCACAGCATTGTTTATAATGGAGAAACACTGAACACTACCGCCATGCAGTGGGGGAAGACAGCTATCCACAAAACAGACATTTGATGGAAAATTAAGTTTGGCTATTTTCCTGGAGAAAATCATCAGTTGTGTTTTGTAGAATCCATTCAGCCATTCAGCTGTGCATTGTAGTTCATTCTACAGGTTTCCTGGGAGTAACCGCCCAGTGTGCCTATAAATAGAGGTTAAAGGGTTGCCTTGACAGTGTACAGCCCTGGTTAGGGGCTTGGATTTTCCCAGAGTGAGGTCTCTATTTGCCTTGATGGTGTTACAGAGCTGTGCTCCAGGAGGGAAGATCATGGGAGTAACACTGCCGGTCATGGTCTAAATCCTCTCTCCTAGGAATGATATGTGATGAAGGTCACTAAAGGACCTTTTATATATTCTAAAGTATATTCCTAGACTGACTTACAGCAGCAAAACTCCATCCAGCTTGGAGGTCATGCTGTAAAGGTTGGTGTCATCAGTCTGTCCTGAGTGACGGTGTGAAGTCTGTGTGTGTCAGGGAGGATGTGGCTGAGTGCAGTGTGCATCTTGGGATGAAGGGTCTTCCTGATGGGACACCAGTCCAGCTGGCCTCGGCACTGGTGGTGGCTGCACTTCTCAGGACAGGGGTCTGTTGTGAGATTTCAGGTACTGTGGACCATGTACTGCTGCCCGGGGTCCTGGCCACATGCACAGTGAGGGCACAGGGCTTTCTGTTCTGCTTCCTTCAGCCATCTCCCTGCCTCCTTCTATATACCCTAGCTTTGTTTCTCTTTTCTTTAATCCTCCTTTATATTAATTATGACATTCTTGCTTTTTGTGAATTTTTATATGCTGCTTTAAGTTCCTTCTGTAATGAGCATCGCACTAACAAGTAAGTAAATAGATCAATGCTTGCTCCTTTGAAGAAACACTACAACAAAACTAGACAGTGCCCATGATCATGGATTGAAAGAATCAATATAGTGAAAATGAGTATACTACCCAGAGCAATTTATAGATTCAGTGCAATCCCTATCAAGCTACCAATGGTATTTTTCAGAGAACTAGAACAAATAATTTAACAGTTTGTATGGAAATACAAAAAACCTCAAGTAGCAAAAGCAATCTTGAGAAAGAAGAATGGAACTGGAGGAATCAACCTGCCTGACTTCAGACTATACTACAAAGCTACAGTCATCAAGACAGTATGGTACTTGCACAAAGACAGAAAAATAGATCAGTGGAACAAAGTAGAAAGCCCAGAGATAAATCCACACACCTATGGACACCTTATCTTTCACAAAGAAGGCAAAAAATATACAATGGAGAAAAGACAATCTTTTTAATAAGCAGTGCTGGGAAAACTGGTCAACCACTTGTAAAAGAATGAAATGAACACTTTCTAACACCATGCACAAAAATAAACTCAAAATGGATTAAATATCTAATGTAGGACGGGAAACTATAAAACTCCTAGAGGAAAACATAGGCAAAACACTCTCTGACCTAAAACATAACAGGATCCTCTATGACCCACTCCCAGAAAAATGGAATTAAAAGCAAAAATAAACAAATGGGACCTAATTAAACTTAAAAGTTTTGCACAACAAAGGAAACTATAAGCAAAGTAAAAAGATAGCCTTCAGAATGGGAGAAAATAATAGCAAATGAAGCCACTGACAAAGAATTAATCTCAAAAATATACAAGCAGTTCCTGCAGCTCAATTCCAGAAAAATAAATGACCCAATCAAAAAATGGGTCAAAGAACTGAAGAGACATTTCTCCAAAGAAGACATACAGATGGCTAACAAACACATGAAAAGATGTTCAACATCACTCGTTATCAGAGAAATACAAATCAAAACTACAATGAGGTACCATCTCATGCTGGTCAAAATGGCTGCTATCAAAAAGTCTACAAACAATAAATGCTGGAGAGGGTGTGGAGAAAAGGGAACCCTTTTACACTGTTGGTGGGAATGCAAATTAGTTTAGCCACGATGGAGAACAGTGTGGAGATTCCTTAAAAAATTGGAAATGAAACTGCCATATGACCCAGCAGTCCCACTATTGGGCATACACACTGAGGAAACCAGAACTGAAAGAGACACATGTACCCCAATGTTCATCACAGCACTCTTTACAGTAGTCAAGACATGGAAGCAACCTAGATGTCCATTGGCAGACGAATGGATAAGAAAGCTGTGGTATCTATACACAATGGAATATTACTCAGCTATTAAAAAGAATGCATTTGAATCAGTTCTTGGAGAAGGCACTGGTGACCCACTCCAGCACTCTTGCCTAGAAAATCCCATGGATGGTGGAGCCTGGTGGGCTGAAGGCCATGGGGTCGCTAAGAGTCGGACACGGCAGAGACTTCACTTTCCCTTTTCACTTTTATGCATTGGAGAAGGAAATGGCAACACACTCCAGTGTTCTTGCCTGGAGAATCCCAGGGACAGGGGAGCCTGGCGGGCTGCCATCTATGGGGTCACACAGAGTGACTGAATTGAACTGAACTGAATCAGTTCTAATGAGGTGGATGAAACTGGAACCTATTATACAGAGTGAAGTAAGTCAGAAAGAAAAACACCAATACAGTATATTAACGCATATATATGGAATTTAGAAAGATGGTAATGATGACCCTATATTGTGAGACAGCAAAGAGATACGGATGTAAACAACAGACTTTTGGACTCTGTGGGAGAAGGCGAGGGTGGGATAATTTGAGAGAATATCATTGAAACGTGTTTATTATCATATATGAAACAGATCACTAGCCCAGGTTTGTTGCATGAGACAGGGTACTCAGGGCTGGGTGCACTGGGATGACCCTGGGGGATGGAATGGGGAGGAAGGGGGGTTCAGGATGGGGAACACATGTACACCCATGGCTGATTCATGTCAGTGTCTGGCAAAAACCACTACAATGTTGTAAAATAACTAACCTCCAATTAAAATAAATAAATTAAAAAAAGACTAGATTTCCACATATATGCCTATATATACTTACTTTTTTCGTGGGTCAGTGCAGCAGCTCACTAATCTGACTACTGCCCCTTCTTGCCTCATTAAAGGTGATGTGTTCCTGTAAAAAAAACCCCAAAAAACTAGACAGTGTATTAAAAAGTAGAGACATCAACTTTTCCAACAAAGGTCTGTATAGTCAAAGCTATACTTTTTCTAGTAGTCGTGTATGGATGTGAGCGTTGGACCATAAAGAAGGCTGAGCACCAAAGAATTGATGCTTTCCAAATGTGGTGCTGGAGAAGACTCTTGGAGTCCCTTGAACAGCAATGATATCAAACCAGTTAATCCTAAAGGAAATCAACCCTGAGTATTCATTGGAAGGACTGATCCTGAAGCTGAAGCTCCAATATTTTGGCCACCTGATGCAAAGAGCCAACTCATTAGAAAACACCCTAATGCTGGGAAAGATTGAGGGCAAGAGGAGAAGGGGGTGACAGAGGATGAGATGATTGGATGGCATCATCAACTCCATGGACATGAGTTTGAGCAAACTCCCGGAGACAGTGAAGGACAAGGAAGCCTGGTGTGCTGCAGTCCATGGAGTCTCAAAGAGTTGGACACGACTTAGAGACTAAACAACAACAAAAGAGATTGGTAGTCTTCTGTGCTTCAGCATGGTCACCCAGTGATCTGGAGGTGTGGGGAGATGCTAAGACGTGCCTCTAGGCTCCTGCATGTCCTTAGTCTGCTCCAGATTTGGGGACTAGCCAAGGAAGGAAATCGCTGTCATGTCTGATTCTTTGCAACCCCACAGAAAGCTTTCCTGATAGCTCAGTTGATAAAGAATCCACCTGTAATGCAGGAGACCCCAGTTTAATTCCTGGGTCAGGAAGATCCATTGGAAAAGGGATAGGCTACCCACTCCAGTATTCTTGGGCTTCCCTTATGGCTCAGCTGGTAATGAATCCACCTGGAATGCAGGAGACCTGGGTTCGATCCTTGGATTGGGAAGATCCTGTGGAGAAGGGAACGGCTACCCACTCCAGTATTCTGGCCTGGAGAATTCCATGGACTGTATAGTCCATGGGATTGCAAAGAGTTGGACATGTCTGTGAAAGTGACTTTCACTTTCACTTTTTTCCAAGGAAGGAACTGGTCTCTATTTTAGTCAGTACTTTGTGGAGTAGGTGAGACAGTAAGAAGTTGACTCTGAGGAGTCTCAGGAGAGCTGCTATCCCAATTGTGGTTTCTATCCAGATTGACACTCGATGTTTAGAAATGAAGAGGTCTGGGGATACATTCTTCATGGACAGACATGTTCACACTGGACTCAAATGTTTGAATGTTGTCATAATCATTGAATACAGAGTGAAGGGTCATTAGCTCGCTCTTTTCTGTCCAAAGGGAACTTGCAGATGGGTGAAGAAGCAACCATAAATTTTTACATCAGGGTGCGCTAGGCTTGTTTTGAATATTTTCATACCTACTTCTTCTTCATCTCACTCTGATCTCAACTGTCGGTGCCAAGATAAATTGGATGTTGAGAGGAAAGGCAGGAGCGAGACAGCATTTGAGTGAATCCCAGGGAGGATGCATCCAAGATCCACTTGGGGCAGCAACAGAGGACGTGTCTGCTCTTTGCCATGGAGGTTGACAGCCTGTGCTCCTTGTATTCCAGGTAGAGAGGGCTTACAATCTGTAGGAGCACAGAGCAGGTAGACAATTTTCATAAATATGAGCTGTGTGGTAACCACTCTGCTGTGTGTTTGATGAATTGATGCTCTGTATCTTTCCACGAGACCAAGAAGCCCTGGAGGACAAGGACCTTCTGGTCCATCAGTTCAGTTCAGTTCAGTAGCTCAGTCATGTCCGACTCTTTGCCACCCCATGAAATGCCACACACCAGGCCTCCCTGTCCATCACCAACTCCCAGAGTTTACCCAGACTCATGTCCACTGAGTCGGTGATGCCATCTAACCATCTCATCCTCTGTTGTCACCTTGTCCTCCTGCCTTCAATCTTTCCCAACATCAGGGTCTATCCATCATCTTCCCTGAATCCTTTTGGGGAGGCTGTGGGGTTTCCCACTCACCTCTGAGTTTGAGGGAGATTTAGTAGCCTTGGCCCCCATGGCTAATTCCCACTAATTTCTCCTTCAAATTTTGAAAATTCCAGTTTTTCTGAAGTCGATGTGATCCTCAGCACCCATTACTCCCCCTTGTTGTGGTCCCTGCATGTTCTCAGAGGTTCCAGCCTCACTGCTTCCTTTTCACCTCACTCCTCAGGCTTCTCTTGGTGACACAGTCACCATCTCTGTACTGGCCCCGTGATTCCTTGACCTCCCCACCTCCAGTGATCTTTCCCTCTAACCTCCTCAGGGTTCATTCTCATGTGACCCTCATGCCCTTGTCACCAGTAGCTACCACCTGGCAGAGCGGGTATTGTAAGCACCTCGTCTCCTGATTGTTTTCTCTCTTGTACAAGTGTAGGTGCCACAGTCCATCCTTACTCACTGTGGCAGCCCTCTTTGCCCCACCTGCACCCTCCTGCACTCACCAGTCTACAACATCCTCCTCAGCTCTGTACCTATGCCCAGGTACCCTAGCAGGGCTGCCTAACCTGACTTCATGGAGTGTCTGTCTTCCCAACCGCAGCACTTCTTAACTTCTAAATAACAGGATCAGATGGGAACTTCTGGTCTCATCCTCTGCTGGCGCTGGGCATGAGCGCAGAGACTTTACAAGTACTCGTCAAGTATTTGCATCCATAAAGTTTAAAAACAGATGTCTCACTATAGGGCTTCCCTGGTCGCGGAGTGGTGAAGAATCTGCCTGTAATACAAGAGACGTAAGAGACGTGGGTTTGATCCTTGGGCCAGAAAGATTCCCTGGAGAATGGAATGGCAACCCGCTCCAGTATTTTTGGCTGGAAAATCCCATGGACAGAGAAGCCTGACAGGCTACAGTCTATGGAATCGCAAAAGAGTCGGACACAATTTAGTGACTAAACAACAACAGTAACAACATCTCACTATAATCTCTATAAACCAGATGCTTGAAGAATTAACTGCAATATCTTCTAACATCAGTGGTTTACAGGTCTATCTTAACACTTTGGGATTATTTATTTAGCTTTTTTCTCTGCAAAGATTAAAGTTTTTCAGAGCCATCTATAGGTCTGTCTGGGAGCTGCTTTAGATGGAGGAGAAGAGAAAGAAGTGACACTTTTCCCCCATAAGAGATGGACGAATCCAGTCACTCAAATCACAGCACCCTCATCACCTGTCATTTCTGCAATGGGGATGTGTGCAGAAAACGGAAACCACACTAACTACCTAAACCGTTAGTTCCTCACCTCGCCACAGTGAAGAACTCAGACTTCCTAGGTGGCACTAGTGGTAAAGAACCCCCCTGCCAATGCAGGAGGCATAAAAGACACAGGTTCGATCCCTGGGTCGGGAAGATCCCCTGGCAAAGAGCATGGCAACCCGGGACAGAGGAGACTGGAGGGCGATAGTCCATGGGGTCACAAAGGGTCAGACATGACTGAAGTGACTTAGCCTGCACCGTGAAGAGTGACAACAAAGGTAGAAGAAGCCCTTCCAAGAAGCACCAAGATCTCAGTTTCGCTCCAGATATTTGGGTTTCTGGAAAAAAAAACCACAAGCAGTGTCATACTCTGAGGGACCCAGAAAAGTTTGGGTCCCTTTTGCGAGGAGCCTTCCAGGAAGTGGAATCACTTTTAGAGCCTATTTGTTAAAACTAACGTATATTTGACATACAGCACATGGGGCTGTGCTCTGCTGTGTCCGACTCTTTGCAGCCCCACGCACTGAAACCCGCCAGGCTCCTCTGTCCATGGGATTTCTCAGGCAAAAATACTGAAGTGGGTTACCACTTCCTTCTCCAGAGGGTCTTCCCCTTTTAGGGATCAAACCCACTTCTCCTGCTGGGCAGGTGGATTCTTTACTGCTGAACCATGTGGGAAGCCCATATCTGGCATGTGACATTGTATGAATTTAAAGTGTACAATGTGTTAATTTGATAAATTTATACATTTACATTATAAATTTGATGCATTTGTATTACTGTAATGTGATTACCATTGTCTCTTACAAATGATGCTGGAGATTGAATTAAGTTATCCCCGGGTAGGGATGAGCATGACATTTTCAGCAAATGGTAAGGAGCTAGCTGTGGAGTCTGTGTGTAAAGAGAAACACTTAAAATAGCTGAACTGGCAAAGTGGGGTCAAACTGAGAAACCCCAATAGTACTGAAACAGCTGGACTTAGTCCTGCAGATAAAAGAGCTTTCTAAGCAGAGATGTCTTTATTAGGCTAACTCTAGCTGTCTAAGAAACCCACACAAAAATGTACAATAACACAAATACAAGAATAGTTTAATTTTGATAATGTAAATAGGCTCAAAAGCTCTTGTTTTTTAAAGGGAGTTGGGGGTTTTGGTCCTTGCAGTCATTCAGGACTCAGACTGACCGGGGCTCTGCCATTTTCAATGCATGGTGTTCAAGGTCATCTCTGCATTTGGCAGAAAACGGTGAAGCTTGAAGGCAACTGGGAATGCTCTGTGGGCTGGACTGGAAGTGACTTACACGTACCACTCTGCATGTGGGCACAGCTAACTTCAAAGGAGGGAGGGAGGCTTAGCCTGGTAGTTGTCCCGGAATAAAAGGAAAGCCAGAGAATGGACATAACTAGATTTGCCTTCTAGGAGAATGATAATGGAGGTGGGGGAAGGATGTCCTAGAAAGAAGCACCTTCCTGGGACTGTGGATGAGCGTGAGTACGGGGATGTGTTAGGATTTCAGACGATGGATGATGGGAGTTTGGGCAGGCCCTGGAGGTAGGGTGGGAAAGGGATCCTCATGGGGGTTTGTAAAGGGCTATAACTATAGGGATGACAGGGGCCTTGGAGTCTGGATTCCTGTATGATGTGTGGGTGGGAGTGTCATACAGAGCATGGAGACTGGTCAGCAAGAGGACCATCTAGCGACTCCACAGGGCTGGAACTCTTAACAGCTGAACATCCCACTCAGGTGGAGAAAGCTGATATTTGGGATTTAACCCAATGTGGAAGAGACAGTGAGAAGGACAAGAGTCTTGAATCCTAGACCAATGGTCTGGTATTTACAGGCTTCTGAGGACCTGGAGCTATGCTGGCCACCAGAGGTGAGTGCTGGACTGCAGGAGGCCCCCTGAATCGAGATACCCCAAGTCACATCATGTATCATTCTTGCCTGGGTTCTTAGGATGGAGTCCTAAGCAGTTTCTGATCATATCATCTGTTCAGCCAAGGGTTAGAAAGTATTGTGCAGTCTCTGGAAACTCGCTCAAAATTTTTAGTCTTTGGCACTAATTTATTTAGATGTATTTCATCTTCTCACTTATTTAAATGTCAGTGGCAGGAGCTGGGAACCCAGAGTGCTGCTCCAGCCTCCCCTGCCATTCAGGACATCCAGAGTGTGGCCAGCAGGCTTGCTGTTTCCTCTGTTTTCTAATTTTGAAGCCATTCTTCCTCTTCTGCTCTGTCTTTTCTTTTTGTTGCTTTAAATGCTAACTGTTCAGTCATGAGGACACTTATTTCAAACACCTTCACAAAATGAACTGTAGAAACTGCAGAGAGGCCTTTGTTGGGGACCTCATGGCCCACTCCATCAGTCTCAGGGAGACAGAAACCAGGAAGTCAGAAGATGCAGGGCTCTTCCCAGGTGGAATCTAATAGGCTTGGTCTGCCTTTTTGGGAAGAGGGAGCAAGCTGGTCATGGACAAATATTTCTGTCTTTCCTACAGCAGTATGTTGAAAGCTTGACCCCCAATATGATGGTATTTACAAGTTCCACCTTTGAGAGGTGATTAAATTCAGGTGAGGTCATGAGGGTGGGGTGCCCATGGGGAGATTATTGCCCTTACAAAGAGAGTAAGAGACCAGAGCTCACTCTTTTCACCCTGTGAGGAGAGTGAGAAAATGACCATCAGCAAGTCAGGAATAATGTTCTTCCCAGGAATGGAATCACCTTGGTCTTGGACTTCTAGGACTGTGGGAAGTCAATGTCAGCTATTAAACCTGCCAGATCTGTGGTATTTAGTTGTAGCAGCCTGAGCTAAGACATTCATGTAAGCCCAAATCTATCCAAGTGGAGTAACTGCTGTGTGTGTGTGTGTGTGTGTGTGTGTGTGTGTGTATGTGTGTGTGTGTGTGTGTGTGTGTGTGTGTAGGAGGAGCGGTTGTGCAGAGAAATGGGAACAATGGCCCACACACATAGAATGATTTGTGTGTGCCCCGTGTGTGCACAGGGCTGGTCCTCCAGCCACAGGGATGTGATCCAGAACCAGCAGAGTGTGGAAGGGAGATGCGGACGAGCCATCACCATGGTGACCCCACTCAGATCCCTGACTCCAGGATCCAAGGCCACCATGTCACCATGAATGAAACAGGTACAGGGATTTTAGCACAGATTTCATGCAGCTGAGTGATGGCCATCACAAGGCTGAATGAGCTGCCTGCCCCCCGTGGACCAGATGCAGTTCAGCTGCTCAATGATGAAGCAACACTATATGTATCTGATGTCAAGGCCATATTGCAAATATATATATATGAACATAATAGTTAAGAAAAGATTCAGATATAGGTGTGGGTGTAGATACAGGTAAAGATGCACCTATAGATGCAGAAGTAGATGTACATATACCATGATTCTCAGCAAAGTTTTTATTTCTCATTGTATTTTAAACTGCATCTTAGTGTTCATCTGATTCCTAAAATGAAGAGCATCACCTGGCAAAAGAAACATCTTAAAATTTCTTATTTACTCCATCAATTTTACATGAACAATGTTCATTTTCCTGAATAATAGCAGCTTTGTAGAAGTTCAGAAGGTGGAACATTAGAAAGCTTTTACAGTGGTATCTATTTCTAAGATCATGGTATGCAGTCTCATCACTTCATGGCAAATAGATGGGAAAAAAATGGAAACAGTGACAGAGTTGATATTTTCGGGCTTCAAAATTACCATGGACAATGACTATAACCTTGAAATTAAAAGTTGCTTGCTCCTTGAAAGAAAAGCTATGACAAACCTAGACAGTGTATTAAAAAGCAGAGACATCATTTTGCTGACAAAGGTCTGCATAGTCAAAGCTGTGGTTTTTCCAGTTGTCACATATGGATGTGAGAGTTGGACCATAGAAGGCTGAGTGCCAAAGAATTGACACTTTCAAACTGTGATTTTGGAGAAGACTGAGAGTCCCTTGGACAGCAAGGATATCAAACCAGTCAGTCCTAAAGTAAATCAACTCTGACTATTCATTGAAAAGACTGAAGCTGAAGCTCCAATACTTTGGCAACCTGATGTGAACAGCCGACTCATTGGGAAAGACCCTGATGCTGGGAAAGATTGAAGGCAGGAAGAGAAGAGGGTGACAGAGTATGAGATGGTTGGATGCCATCACTAATTCAATGAACATGAATTTGAGCAAGCTCTGGGAGATAGCGAAGGACAGGAAAGCCTGGTGTGCTGCTGTTCATGGGGTCAAAAAGGGTTGGGCATGACTTAGAGACTGATCAACAACAATAACAGCAACAGTAAGCCAGAAGCAAAAACAACAATACAATATATTAACACATATATATGGAATTTAGAAAGACAGTAATGAGAACCCAACATGGGAGACAACAAAAGGAACGCAGATGTATAGAATAGACTTGTGGACTTTGTGGATGAGGGTAAGGGTGGGATGATATGGGAGAAGGGCATTGAAGCATGTTAATTGTCATGTGTCTAATCAATCGCCAGCCCAGGATTGATGCTCGGGACTGGTGCAGCGAGATTTCCCGGGGGGAAGGGAGGAGGGAGGGGGGACCCGGAGGGGAAGCATATGTAAACCCATGGTGATATCACGACAATGTATGGCAAAAACAATAATAAAAAAAAAAAAAAACAATAACAGCAACAAGATGCCATGGCAGATTCCATACCAGGTTCTTTTCAAATTGTAGAGCTGGAGGATTTCTTCCTGGTCTCCCTAGGAGTTACACCAATGTAGAGCACTTTACTGTGCCAGGTAGATGTTAGTTTTTCTGTTTAAAATGTTTTTAAACTGAGCTTTCAAAATTCTAAAGTTAGCTCACATAATGCATAGTACAAAAAAGACTGAATTTTTACCTTCCAAGATCAAGAACAAAACAATGGTGTCTGTTCTTTCTACTTCTGTCCTGAATTAGAGGTTCTAGCCAGGACAGTTAGGCAAGAAAATGAAATAAAAGTCATCCATTTTGAAAGGAAGTAGTAAAACTTTTCCATTTGCTGATGATGTGATATGGTATATAGATATGTATACAGAAAACACTAAGGAATTCACTGAAATGACTCTTACAGCTAATAAGCAAGTTCAGTAAGGTTTAAAGTTACAGCATAAATATGTGTATTTCTACACACAGCAATAAACAAAACATGAAAGTAAGAAAATAGCTTTACCTATAATAGTATCAAAAAGAGTAAAACACTTAGGAATAAATTTATCAAGAGAAGTATAAAACTTTGAACATCATAAAACACTATTGAAAGAAGTGAAACAAGGCCTAAATAAATGAAAAGGCACGTTCGCGGATTAGGAATTTCAGTGTTGTTAAGATGGCATCAGTGACCCGATGGACATGAGTTTGAGCAAACTCTGAGAGATAGTGAAGGACAGGGAAGTCTGGTGTGCTGCAGTTCATGGGGTTGCAAAGAGTTGGACATGACTGAGTGAATGAACAACAAGATGGCAATACTAAGCAGGATGATCTGCAGATCAAGCACATCAAAAACCCCAGCTGGCTTCTCTGCAGGAATTGACAAGTTGATCCTAAGTTTCATATGGAAATTCAAGGAATCCATAACAGCCAAAATAATCTTGGATAAGAACAAAGCTGGGGGGCTCACAGATCCCAATTTCAAACCTTGCTCCAAAGCTACAATGATCAAGGTAGTGTGGCATGGACATGAAGGTAGGCATATAGATCAACAGAATTAATAGAACAAAATCCCTGCCTCCATCGTACCTGGATTTCAACAAGGTGCCAAGACAATGCAACAGGAAAAGCATATTCTTTTCAACAAAGTTACTTGGACAGCTGGATATTCACATGCAAAGGAATGCAGTTGGACCCCTGCTTTATGCTAAGTACAAAAATTAAGTCAAAGTGAACAATAAAACCTACATATCAGGGCTCAAACTATAAAACTCTCTGGAGAAAACATAGATATAATCTTTGTGACCTTGAATTTGGCAATAGTTTCTTAGTTATGACCCCAAAGCAAAATTTTGCAAATTATATATCTGATGAGGGACTTATATCTATGATACAGATATAAAGAGTTCCTACAACTCAATAATAAAAATACAAACCAAGTGTAAAAATGGACAAAAGATCTGTTCTCCAATAAATGATATCAAATAACCAATTAAGCACATGAAAAGATTCTCAATACCCTTAGTCATTAAAGAAACATAAATCAAAGTGATTAGTAACACCCACTTGACCCAGAATGGCCATGATAAAAGATAGTAAGAAGTGCTGGTGAAGATGTGGGGAAATTAGAACTATCATGTACTGCCAATGGGAATGTGAAATGGTGCAGCTGCTTTGGAAAACAATGCAGAAGGTAGGGTTACCAAGTGACCTCATTAATTCCACTCTGCAGAATACACCCATGAGAAAGGAAAGCATACCCTACACACAAACACTTGTATATGAATATTTACAGCAGCACTGTTCAGGGATGTCCATTGGCTGATGCAGGGATAAGTAAAATAGGGTGTGTCTCCAGGGGCTTCTCTGGTGGTCCAGTGGTTAAGGCATAGCACTTCCAACGTAGGGGGCATAGTTTCCACCCCAGATCAGAGAACTAAGACCCTGCCTGACAGGCAGTGCACCTCAAAATATATCCAAACAGTGAAATATCGTTCAGTAATACAAAATAATGTCCTCATACATGCCACAGCATGGATGAATCTTGAAAATATACCAAGTGAAAGAAGCCGGTAACAAAGGACAAGATATTGTATGATTATTATGAAATGTTCAAAATAGGCAAATTCATAGTGACAGGAAGTAGCTTAGGAGTTATCTGGGCCTGAGGAAGGGAGTCAGCTGCAGGGGCGTATGGGGGGTGGATGGAGACTGACTGCTAGTGGTTATGGCATTTCTTTGGAGGGTGATAAAGATGCTCAAAAATTGTGATAATGGTTGCATGACTGTGAACACACTGAACATTAAATTGCATAATTTAAACAGGTGACTAATTTGATGTGTCCTTTATATTTCAGTAAAGCTGTTCTTTTATAATTTGTCAATAGCAGGTGATTGTTTACTTCATTGTCAATAATATCAATCAAGTCACTGAAATTAATCAGGCATCTGATCTACCAGCTAGAAATCCATGTTATTACTACCCTGGAAACATTTGCATCTTGTGTGGGTTCACCAGTGGGATGGCTCAGAGCTCAGGAAAGGGGCTCATTTCACAAGGCAGAGTCAAAGTACTGTCCACTCCCAAGGTGGGTATTCTCAGATTGCATATCCTTGGTTTCTGATTTGCACTGGAGTATTACCTTTAATTTTTTTAAGGTATCTTCTGAAATTTATTCATAACATGAAACCATTATGAGTTCTGTTGGAGTGTCTGTGTGTGTATGTGTTTGCTCAGTCGCTTCAGTTATGTCTGACTCTTTGAGAACCTATGGACTGTAGCCCACCAGGCTCCTCTGTCCATGGCATATGCACTCCAGGCAAGAATACTGGAGTGGGTTACCATGCCCTCCTCCAGGGCATCATCCCCACCCAGGGAATGAACCCACGGCTCCTGAGGCTCCTGCATTGCCGGCAGATTCTTTACTGCTGAGCCACCCAGGAAGCCCTTTATTGGAGGGTTTTAAATATCACAGTGAAATTTTGCGCTAGGCACTTAGATTTTTTACATGCCAAACTATTGCAAAACATGAATAAGTTGATAGCCCACATGCTAGGAAGGACAGTGAGTCTAAGTGTAAACCATCCTTCCCCTCATGGGAAACAGAACTGTTTGTTAGTTAAGTCGAAGTGAAGTGAAAGTCATTCAGTCATGTCTTTGCGGCACCATGGACTATACAGTCCCTGGTATTCTCCAGGCCAGAATGCTGGAGAGGGTAGTCTTTCCCTTCTCTAGGGGAATCTTCCCAACCCAAGGATCGAACCTAGGTCTCCCACATTGCAGGCAGATTCTTTATCAACTGAGCCACAAGGAAAGCAAAAAGTCAGGTTGGAAAGCATTTAATATTGTCCCTGACCCAAGCGAGAGGTGGGCTGCCTGTTTTGGTAAACAGAGACTTAGAGGCTGAATGGATTCTATCCTGGGCCCAGCCTCCAGGTCCTTGGAGGGCGTTGGCGAGAAAGAAGGAAGTCTGCAGACAGGGAAGAGGGTAGGATTACTGTCCCTCTCAGAAAACCGAGACACGGAATGGTGGGGGCGAAGGGTCTCCAGCCATTCCTTGAGGCCCTGCTAGAGAAGACTGGGGTCCTTCATCTCATCTCATACCCTCCTCTGTTCAGAGAGCCTGGTGCAGTGGCTGTGAGGTTTGTTCAATGTTGAGAGGATGGGAAAAGTTTTTAATTCTTAAAAGAAATTTATACAGTTGTCCTTTTTTATGACAATAAACTTTTGTCAATAAATGCTTTTTTTTTTCCTGTTATGGACACAGATTCTAGTTTGCTCTAAGATGCTACTGCCATGGTGGCTTAGTCTTTGAAAAATAAATCGACTCAAACTTTAAAATGTTGCCATGTGGTTCAGCCCTACAAACAAATGAGAAGCATGATCTTCATTCCGTTACTAGTTTGTTGAAAACTACGACCAAAGGTGTTTTAAAAATAGCCTCCAGGTAAATAATTGGAGGCAAGATTGTCCCTGCCGATTTTTTGTCCCGTTTCCTAAAAACTCCCACTCCTGGCAGTCTGGGGGTCGTCCCTTTTCTAGGTAAAAGGGCTTGCTGCACAGTTTGAAGGATCCATTGTTTTTTTCCATGATTTAATTTCTTTGATATGGTTAGGAGTGAGAAGCAAGCAGATCGAGGATCCGCTAGGAGTCTGGATGAAAGGAGGCACGTGAAAAAATTCCCTGAAGAGCTGGACACGACCTGCAGAGGGATCAAAGCCCGGTGTGAGGCAAGGGTGGAGTTGCAGGGGTGGGGGCACCAGGCTGGGAACCCAAGACCATTCATTCCTGGCAGCATCCAGCTCCCCTAAGCTCCACCCAGAAGTGTGGTCGCCTTTGTCATTTTAATTGGTCTGTGTTTGTGAAGTGGGGCCTCTATTTACTTATAGCTTGGGGCTTGTGTTTACCAAGCCTGGTGGAGGCCAAGTGACAGGGCTCCCGCACGCTCTCCCCCTGTATCTTGAGGCACTTTTCTTTTCAGTATCTGTGCCTGTCTAATTCGTGAGCTTCTGTGAAGCAAGCACAGGAGGGTACAAGGCCTACAGGGAGGAATTACACCTAATTACTCAAATAATTGCTAGGCTGTTGCCTTCTTAGTCACTGAAAATAATTTCCAGGTCCCTGGCTTTTATAGATAGTCTTCTGGAGGCAGGAGGACACAGCCCCCTTTTCAACTCAGCCCATTCACTCACAAAATCAGAACACTCGAGCCTGCAAAATTAATAAGCACCACTTCCATTACATATATTTTAGGTTGTTGTTGCCGTGGCGATAAAGTCAGGGACATTGAATCTCCTCTGTTGAGCCATTGTTATCATCCCTGGCCATCTGCTGCCGAGGAGTGATACTCCATCTCATTTGCATGATGACTGATATATGGGAGGTTTGGAAGGACATATGCCACGGCAATCATGTGATGAAAATTAAAGTGAAAGTTTTGGGCCCAGAGCCGAAAAAAAATCTGTGTATGCGCATGAGGCTGTTGATGTGCAAATGTGAGTCATATTGAGAAGGTCTGAATAGGGAGGTGTGACGTAAAGAGGGGACACAAGGCAGGTGCTTATCTCTCGGCAGTCAAAGGCACTGGATGTCATATCATGGGAACTACCTTCCAAAGAAACAGCTTTAGTGTTTTCGTTCAGCACACAAGGGAGGAGAGAAATATAAGTTTTGGAAGCGAACAAAAAAGTAAGTTGAAAACTTTGGAACTGCGTTACTGCTAGCATGGAGGTTTAAGTCACTCAGCATTTTAGTAAGTTTCTGTGTTTTAAGTCGTCATGTTGAGTTTTGTTCCTGGGGGGAAAAATGATACCAGTAAAGGTTGAAGTTTGGAAGTATGTAGATGGTTTTTCTGATGTTTGTTTGGAACTTCGGTTTCTGGTTTCTGCTGTGGTAGATACTTGCTCAACATTTTAAGTGCCCTTTCTGTCTCTCTTTTTTAAATTTTTGCAGGAAAAAAAAAGGTTTTTGGATCTTCATGGAGAAGGATTTCAGAATAAAATATCTTGGTGCAATTGCATTTATACTGCATCAGTATCGCCTTTGTTCATATACATTTTGAAATGTGCAAATTTGCAACAGAATATTTGATATGAAATGATTCTTGGTACACTTCTTTCTCTGAAACAAAGTAAAGTGAAATAATTTCTGAGATCACAAAAGCTGTCCTTGAGATTGCAAATCTGACATCTCACTAGGATGGAGGAAATTTTTTCTGGGGAAGCAGGGGGCAGGCGGGGTGGGGGTAAGTGGGTTGTCAGCACAACAATATAGATTATTTTTATAAATAAATAACCAATACCAAAGATATTTCATGTTTTTTTGGAAAGTCAAAAATTCCAGTCATGTTTACATATAAGGGAAAGAGTTTGTCTGAAGTCCCAGAGATATTTAAAATGATAAATATGGTCTTTATAATCTTGTCTTTAAATATTTAGAGAATTGAATCAGAGCAGCCTTCTTAAAAATGAGACAGTTCATTTTTTTTATAAATGCAGATATCAGGAGACTCTTTAGAAAGTTAAAGAGTGATATTAGAAAAGGCTGAAGAAGGAGAAAGACTTAATATGAACCTTGAACAAAATTTTGCTGAAGGATGAGTTCAATGAAATATTACTAAAAGAGAGAGAAAATTTTCAAATACCTTGATAAACAGTCTTTTGCCTCATATTCCTTTCATCCTAACAAGGCATTTATTAAACATGCTTTGATACATGTGGAAATAATAGATGTCCCCTAAAGGGGAATAGTGAGCTTTTTCTCTTTCAGTTTCAAAGAACAAAGCAGCTAATAGGCAAAGTGTGTAAAATAACTTCTCCAATATTTTTTTTTAATGAAAGTGACTTATTGTCAGAAAAGTTATACCAACTCTAACATTATGTAATAACTAGCACTGCAAAACTCAAGAGAAAAGAATTGATGAAGAAATCTTAAGCATATTGTGTACGCTATCCTTATGTTAGGGAAAAAGTAAATAAGGACCAGGAAACCATCAAATTCATAGTCTAAAATAAAACTGAAATTAGACTTTCCCTAAACTTTTCCCCTTGCAAATATCATCTGCATATTATCCTATTTTTATGCATGTAACCTAAGATTACCGGTGATCTCTTTTCTCCTTATTCTAAATATTCAGTTACTCACTGGTGATTATTGTGGCCTTCTTGGCTTACTCCAATATTAGATTAATATAGATTTCTTGTACCAAATTAGCGGAAATCACTGTTGCACATAAGAGTGATTCACTCTTTTTTAGTTGTATTTATGTTATAGAAGCTGCATCATTTTAAGCTTAAAAGCTTTTATATTTTAAATTTGGATATACTGTACCTTGGAGACTATAAGGTAGTTATATTTAAAACCTTTTAAAGTACATTGGAACTTTTATGGAGATTCTAATTTCGTTATGATTAAAGGAGTCTTTTTTTTTTTTTAAGAGTGGCCATTGCTATTCTCCTATAACATCAACCAGTAAGTTTTAAAGTTTTTTGAGTCTTCTTAACTTAGACATTTTAAGTGCAAATGAAGAGTGGAAATGCTTGGAGCTGTCCATGGTAGCAGCTCTTTAAAAAGTTAGATGTTATAAAATGTATGTCTACATACTCTGTGTAATTGGCCTTATTACCATTTTAAAAGGTCAGGATTAAATTCTTATTAGGTAAATTAACTGGGTATATATAGGAATTATTTGCAGATACTGTAGCAACCTTACTCTTATAATTCAATTGCAAAACTTTAAGCTTCCATAATGTAATAAATGTTTCAGTTGCAGCTTTAAAGTATTATGAGTAAGTAAACAAAAATCATAAGCTATTAGTTATGTAGTTATTTAGGTTTACATTAACAGAAAAGCACAGTGCAAATAGTTTCCATGGTAGTAGGACCATGCGAACAAACATCAAAAAATGTAACTTGTATGACTTTACTGCTCTTGAAATTAATTCCTGTCCTTACGTGACCTGCCATGTCTGCTATAGAAATCTAAAAGATCATAATTGTTTGATATGAAATGCAAAAGGAATAGTTAAATTGAAAGTTTAACATCATGCAATTCAAAATCCCAAGCGGTATATAAACATTAAAAGAAACTTTGGACTGCTAATCCTAGGAAATGAGTTTTATGGATTGAATTCAACAAGGCTTCAGAAATGGTTCCATCTGCTGCCTAGCAGCTGGTGAAAGGATAAATTTAATTCATTAATTCATTTGGAAAAAAGGATCTGAAGTAGTAAAGACTTCATTGCTCATAATGCATAGAGGTGAAAACACAAACTGAAATCTGGTCCAATTGATCATCCAAGATAATGAGCCACATTTTGTCTTCCCTTTTTTCGTAAAGGTCTTAGTGATGGAGTCAATACGGTGTTGATTTTTATGAGAGTAACCAATCATTCCCAATCATTTCAATGATAAAAATGAAAAACTCAGGGAAATTTAAAGTAAGTCACATTTTTTTTATCTAGGGAACATTAGAAATTATACATGTACTCATTTTGTGTGTGTATGTACATGGGTAGCAGTGTATGTCTATGCTTATAATGCATACATATTTAGTCTCTAAATCATATATATCCTGAATCACTCAAATGAGCTACCTATATTAATTGGCATCCTCCCATTTGTCAAAATATTCAAACTTCCTTAGTCCTTTAGATCAATGTAAGCATACTTCATATTCAGAATTCATATTTACTCAAAAGTTACAAGGTTCAAAATAACACTTGTTTCGTTTTCTCCTCTTTCTACACTTCAAACCAGTTGCTCCAGCCTCTGTTTTTACTCACAGGCTGCGAAGGACTTCAAGGATAAAAAGTTGTACTTGAAGTTGTCTTTTCCCAGCATCTCTTCTCTGTTAATCATGCTGACGTAGGACACGGAAAAAGAGATTCAGTTGGCTGCATTGGCACAGAACTTTTAGTATCTTTATATAAAATTAATAAAGGTTCGATGCTCAGTTTCCTGAATTGTTTAAATTTAACCAACATGGTGAGGTATTGAAAAAGTTAATGTGGTTGAATTCCCTTTAACTGATAATCATAATCATATTGGTGTATCTTTTTCCCATCTGCTGGCATTTTAATGAGAGTGAGTTTTCCTTCAGAAGTGTGGCACTCACCTTCCCGGGAGAGGTAAATATGTCCTGGGTGACAGTGAATTGATCACGACAGAGATAAGGATGCTCCTGACCTGCTTCAGAATCAGCATCCATTTGAACCCCTCATTTTGGATGGTGATTTCATGAATGGTTTTTGACTATTCTTTCTCTGTGGCCATAGCTCACTGTGGTGGGTTTGTTGGATTTGCTCTACAGGTTCTGTTTGCACCCCGTGGGTTGGGTTAAGAATCAGGGTTTATGCATTTACTTGTACTGCTGCATTGTTTATACAGCTTTGGTTTAGTTTTGATCTTTTTTTTTTTTTTTTTTTTGCCTTTGAGGCTCTTCCACAGTGTCAGCTGCTGACTGATAGTAGGAAAAACGGCCTCATGGTGTGAATGAAAGGGACCTAGCGGTTGGTAAACAGAGATAAGGAATAAATAGAGCACAGGCAGGAGGAGATAGTTCTGTGGGCGCCCAGACTGCTGCCAGTCTGTTCAAGGGAGAGGCAGAGCCTGCCTTTTCCCAGATTAAATTAGTGTGCGAAATCTCCAGTGACCTCCTCCGCGTCTCCCCACACTCTGTGGCCAAGCTGAACAGCCTCTGCTGTAAAGTATTCGTTTTATCCAGGGACTGGCTGGACAATGGAGCTCTCCCTGATACTTATGGACAGCTGTCGTCATTCACCGTGCTGTCAGCATTTCATTTTTCAGAGGAGTTAAAAGGGTTTCTACCTTGTCACAGAAAGAGGGCAGAAAGGCAACTTTGCCAGTCCTGAGGCTGCTCGGGCTGGGGAAGGGGGGGCGGGCGGTAGAACTGGGGTGGGGGGGTGACATGAGAGTCCAGAGAAACTGTGAAAGGGAACAGTGCTTTTGGATTCTGCTAATATGATTAAGTGAAGGCAGAAATTAAATTTCAAATCTGGGGTCCTTGCTCAGAGAAAATATCTTTGATGCTGAAAGTGTTTTTGTTTTTTTTTTTTAAATTAAGGTCACCCATTCCAACCAGAGAATTCATATCTGCCTGCTCTACCCTTGTTTTGGCTAAATATGCATGCATTTTATTACCTGCAAGTAACCACGCTTAAAATAGTGAGACTGCAGTATACCTCCGGAGTCTCATTTTTTTTTTTCTTTTCTTTTCTTTTTTTTTTTTTTAGTGATTTACTGCAAATATATTCAGCATTTGACTGATTAAATAGACCTTCGGCAACCTTGAGGGTCACTGTGTAGAGTGTGTACATAGAAAATGCATCAGCCCATTGTACCCTGGCAGCTAATGAGATTGGTCGTTAAGTAAATGACACAAAGCCTACAAAAAAAGCTTAGCAGCTCACTAGAGTATCACAGAGTGTCCCTGCACACCACACAACGACACAAACACTGGACTACCCTGGCCCACCCCTGCTTTATTCTACATCACTGCTTCCCTGGTGTCAGCATGAGAGCAGAACAAAGGCAGGAGGTGCGGGTAAGTCAGGCTGGCAATTAAGCCCCAGGGAGAAGTTGAACAAATCTTAGCCTAACCGTGGCGAGGCAAGTCCGATTCTCGACAAGTAGGTCAGAATGAAGGGGTTTTGCTATCACTTCTGGAAATGTTGCTTCAGTGATCAAAGCTCTTCTATGGCCATTCTGCTCGTTTCGTTTTTGCCATTTCATAAAAGTTTTTACATTTCAAAGTCGAGTGTCCTCCAGAATGCAAGGGGACTTGAATTGGAAAGGCAGGCTGTTGGCTGGAGGAAGGGGGCTTTTGCGAGGGACGGCTGTTCAGGTGTGTGTAAAGGTTTGAAAAACTTTCAGATGCATGAGGTAACTTTGATTTTAGTTAATCCTGCTGCTTTTCAGAAAGAACAGAAACCGGGGTGTGAATGGGGGCAGTGAAGTTGCTTCTTGTCAATATGAAATTGTCCCGTCCGCTAGAATGTATTTAACATGTGTGATATCACCATTTCCTCGATCAGTATCTTAAAAATCAATCAATCAAACACAAGAGAACAAGGAGATGAAAGCTCCTTTTTTTTTTTTTTTTTGGTGCGTTCCACTTCTCTTGAATCTGCAAATAAAATCATTGCTGTGAATCTGTAATGTTGAATAGGATTAGTGGTTATTTGCTTGCTGTACTTGGGGGGGAGAATCTAAGCTCTCTGACACTGAGCAGCACAGGGGTACTGTGTCCCTTGAAAAATCCTGTTGGTGTTGAGCTCTAACGTTGCAGGATCCTTTTAGAGAAATATGGCAACAGGAAGTTGCCGGAAAGTCTTATCTGCCTTGCTGAAATGTCTGTCTGCTTTAGATGTGTGTACTCAGAGGCTGTATTTAGTTCAAGAGAGAATGACATTGTTACACGGCATTCAGGTAAATTCAGTATTTTATTCTAAGGACTATCAGCTAAGTATTGTCAATGGTTTAATAAGCCCTGATACTCTCACTGAAAACATTTTAAAAAGTATTGTTAAGTGTGATGTTTTAAAATAGTTGGATTCATAATATTGTCAGTATTCAGTTTTTGAAGACATTGTCATTTAATATTAGAATAGCATGTCATCTGTTCATAAATTAAAACTCTCTATGTTACACAGAAACTGGTTTCCAAACTTGCATTACTTGCCCTGAAACATTTTTATTTATATAAGCATATGGAAATATTAGGATACAGAGTGACTGCTTACTATTAGTATTCATGGGAAATTCATAATAGAAGTTTAGAATGGGATCTCACTGACCCAGAGGTCACATACTTTTTTTGTGTCTTGAAGTACTTTTCTCTTTCCAATGTGTTCCCAGCATTCATTTTCTTTATAAGAATCATTTAAGATTATACGTGGACAATATATAATATATACTATGTATTATGAACTCTAAGTATTATTTTTATAGTAACCAGAATTTAGAAGGAAATAGATTTTGTGAAGAAAGTGGTCTAACACTGTCTTATTCTTTCAAGTAAGAAAGAGGTGCTTTGATTTTACCCAGTTCAGATATTTTGAATATGTCATCTCATCACCAGGCCTTTAATGGGAAATCGTGGAAAGCCCAGGCTATCTGACAGTGGCTGCAATTGCCACTAACAATTCTAGTTTAAGGCAGAGTTATGCAAGTTAGGCGGGCAGTCTTTCTTTTGGACGTTGTAGATCCATGAGGTTCTCTTCCTGCACTGAACATTTTAAACTTGCATCTCATGTGGTATACTTTATTTTTTTCTGTGATTGCTTGTGTTCATCATGTTAACACAGGAATGAGGTGTTCAGAAAACACACTGTCCTTTCGGATGGCTGTGCATGTCTTACTCCTGTCCTCCTCGGTGCAGCTAAGGTTGGGCAAGCGGGCCCAAGCCTGGTACTCGCATCACTGTGGGTAAAACCGAGTGGGAATGCTTCCACAGAAATATAGTTGTCACTCTTCCAAGCAAAATCGGGCTGAGTTGCAATTGAGATCAGAGGGCCTGGGTCATTACTTTTGTTTTGTGGGAACTTGTTTGCATCAGGATTCGTCTTGAATTTAAGAGATGTTTTTCAAAATCTAACTATGAAAATACACGAAGAAAATGCTTCTACCTGTTGTTTAACTTTCTTCTTCAAAATAAACGGAGGAACTTCATTTCTGTTGATAGAAGGAAACTTTGTGTTATTCAACTTTTATTCAGACTGATTTGAGAGAGAAGTGGTGTAAGTTCAAAGGATGGTGTGGCTTGCTGTGGGTAGTGCAGGGGGCTCATTTCCACTCCTAAGGCAAAGAACTATGACACGTTTGCTGGAGATGAGGCCGTCTAAGTGGCATGCGAGTGACACAGAGTAACCAGAGAACCTGCTCTACTCCCTTCCCAAGTTCATATGTTTGAAACCTGGTTCTTCCACTGACCAGAACTGTGTTCCTGGACAGTTATTTAGCTTTCCTGAGCCTCAGTTTCTTGGTCTGTTAGACAGGGGGTTGGTGGATAAATCTTGCCCTTGTCATAACTTCTGTTAAAATTAAATACAGTGATATAAGTATTTAAAAAGCTTTTCCTGCCCTAACTTCCCCCTGGAGCTTGAACCAGTGGGTGGACCTTGCCAACATCACATGAAGATCCCTCCGTGCTTGCCTCACCAGTACAGAACTCTTTCTCATGTTTTCACTTTCAGAGCCCTCAATTTTGTGAGATTCCCTGAAAGATTGTGAAAAGTCCATTTTACGTGGCTGTGTGCTCATACCAAATCTAAGGTAAACAAGTTAAAAATACCAAATGTGTATTGATATATGTGATTTGATGGGCTTCTTATGCATAATTTTATTAACAGCAATTAAATGTATATTAAAATTTTATTACTTTTGAATTTCAACTTTCTATAAGCAGAAATACTGAATTTCATTTCATTTCAGAAAAGAATTTGAAATGAAATTCTGTATTTCATTCCCTAATTTAAGTACTTAATGAAAGCAAAGGTCTTTATCTAGTATTAGGATTACTCCTCATTTTTTTTAAACTTAGCATCTTTATTTTTTGTTCCTTTGGGATTTATTTCATAAGGTTTTGGTGTTGATTATTGCTTTTAATTGATACTTTGATTTGGTAAAAAAAAATTTCTTCTTCAGGGACTTTATGATTAGAAACTATTTTATTCCATTAATTAAAGAAACTTGAACCTAGTTGACTGCTAAATATTTTAAAATTTCATTCCAGTGAACTCTAAGTGTAGTATCAAATTGATAAGCTTTCAGGTACAAATTTGTTACTTTTTTGATTTAAGTCTTCAGATTTAATTGTAGAAATACTTGTTCTGCTAGGGTTTGACCTGTATATTTAAATTGCACCTTAGTGAGAATTTAGTTGCTAAGAAGAATTTCTCATCTTGTGTACCCTGTGTCTACAGGTACTCTCAAAAATGTGAATGCATTCAAAGTCTTATTAGTGGCTTATTTATACTAAGTAGTATTAACTACAAAAGTATAATAGTTTTTAAAATACAAATATTTTAATTTATTTGACTTACACAGTATAAATACGAAGGAACAGAGGTACTTGACACAGTTTACGTTCTCCAAATATTCCTAAATACTATTGGTTTGTCAGAGTAAAATATATATTAATTGATATGCTATTAAGATGAAAAATTACACTTGGTATTCTGGGAAAAATGTTTGCATCATGATTTCATTGCAAAATAAGTCTACAAATGGAGATGGTACATTTTCTCCACCTGTTTCAAAATTTAAAAGTAACAATGACAGTTTCATTTCCCAAACTTTTGAGTTTTTCCTCATGAAGAAAGCATGAGACAAGGCCACCGTTTAAACCTTGCCTCATCCTTGTTTTTCAGGCATGCCCTGTCTGTGTCCAGTTTCTATGTGAGTGAATGCATGCTTGGCAGGAGACAAAACTTAGTTGTCTCAACTTACAGTGTTATGCAGAAGCAGACTGAAATGAAATGGTTAATTATTTAAATAGAATAAACAGTATTTTCATTCCTGGCATGCAGATTAAAGAGAATAAAAAAACAATAAATGAGAAATTTTGTTATTGAAAACCTGGTTTGTAAAGGAATACCGTCAGCTAGGAAGATGCCTGAGTGTGCGCTCTTCTGTTTTTCTACAGTGTGTTTGATATGAATGAGAATGAAGGTATTTACCTCTTTTAAATTTTCTTCTTTCAAATAACAAACAATGGTAGGGAATTAGTCTTAACATTTCTATTCTGAAGGGTGAGAAAGGGGTGAGGATGAAATATGCTCATGAAGAAAATGAAATCAAGAAAAGATTGAGGCTGACAAAATGACTACTCTAGAAAGGGGGCAGAGATTCGAGTACACAACCCATTATGTATACAGCCCTTGATCTTTTTTTGTGTGTGAAATATACCAGTGTCTACCAAAAGGGTTAAAGAAAATGCATTCTGTTGCATCTGCTTACTAAATCCCTTACTTTAGTAGAAATTCAAATTTTGTAAAGATTATTCGTTTTATTGATGCATATAATTATAATCACAAGCCATCTGCTGATTTGGCAGGCATGGTTAAAATTCTCTAACTCTCATAACCTTTCAAGTACAGTGCCCTTGGGACTCTATTTCACTTTTATATTTTGGAAAACATGTAGGGACAAATAAGGGCGGTCATCTACAGAATGTCAGGCCTGAGGAAGGGAAGGAACAGAGATGGGGTACTGCGGAGGGTATTTTTAAGGGTAGAGGAAGTTATTTTTCCATTTTCTTTTTTTTCCTTTTGACTTCATGAAGGATTATCCTGGTTCTATAATGTATGTTGGAATTTTTTACCTAAGGATTAAAGCTCTACCATTTTACTCCTGAAAGACAGGTTCTAAGTCTAAACAAAACAAATAAAAAACCTTTCTGAATAATCCTCACATTGGTTTTCACAGGTAAGAGGAATGCATTTCGCTGAGACTTTTTGAGCTAATAGAATATTCCACTGGTTTTATTTTTTCTGGAATACATTCTGAATCACTTCCCAGCCATCGATTTCAGATTGTAGGACAGTTTGTGCATTCTGATACGGAACTTGGGTTTGAAGGTCAAATTTCTAAGCGTTTTTGTAGGAAATCTCATGCTGAGTAGACTTCACATGGCAGGAATCTTCTGGGGTCCCTTTTTTGCTCGTCAACATTTGAAGCTTGGTGATATCCCATGCCTGCTTTCCTTACTGCTTTGGGACTGTTTCTACCATAATGGGACCTGGTAAATCAGTAGACTCCACCAGTCAGGTTTGTGGGTGGAGGTGGTATCTAGGCCGTATCTCAGCAAGACTGCAGGTGAGCCGAGGGCGACGCCAGCAACTGTGGGATCTGAGACTTGGCTTTGTCAAGGGATGGAAACACATACTTCCCTTCATCCTTCTCCCTCCCTAATCCCCACACTCACACACACTCATACACACCTGTTAAGTCATCGACCCAAGGACTATTTCCTAGGTTTGGCCAATAAGGAAAAAACTTCTGCTACAAGCATTGTGTGTGTGACAAGGATGATATATGTGACAGTAATAACAAAATGACAATCTTTGACCTTCACCGATGCACACACTGTGCCGGTCCTCTGTTAAGCCCCTGTGTTATGTGTTATGTGACTTATTACTTGCAATATTTCCCTTCGTACCCCTTTTTGTGGATAAAGCAAATGATATTGAGACCCATACAGGTGCTTTCCTGGAGGTCAGCAGCAGGATTGAACCCAAATCTAACTGTTCCCCAAATCTATGCTCTTAATTTCTTTCTATGCTGTGTGGTCTCTGGGAGATTAGGGGAAAAACATTGTCAGCAACAGTGTCAAGTGACACCAGATCCCACTGACTTTGGGTTCTACTCACAGTCAAATATTGTTAAGTTGTTGAATGATCCTGACTCAACAACTTGCTTTATTTTGATAACATCTGTCATATTCAGGCTTGGGTGTGGTGGGTCCTTTTCATTCCCTCAATTCTGTAACTCGATGAACTTTTTAAAAATGAAAACATCCCCAAATTTGAAAAATAGTTCACAGACAGTGTAAATCTTAGCTATACCTAATACATAGATATTTAGCAGGCCATAACCTGGTATTGGAAGTAGCCTGCTCTGAGAACTATATGAGCGTTAGCACTGGTGCTAAACATCAGCACATCAAAGTTACACATTTAGCCAAACAGGCAGAATCTTAGGTCTGTGAGCAAAAGTACACACTCACCTGGAAACACTCGATCATTAAATTCCTCCTCTGAGGATGTTGATGCCGAGCAGAGGGCATAATTTTTTTTGACTGTGATAGTAACACAGTGCTGACTTCATGCAGGCCACTATTTTGAATCCTTTGCAGCTATGAATTCTTTTAATCCTAAGAACAACCAGAGGAAAAGCCCATGAGTGAGGCCTGTCATCATCCCTTTCATAGACGAGGTGACCATGCCCTGGGGACATGGATGAGCCTGCCCAGAACTCAGGGCTTCAGATTAGAGCCTGGCTGACCCTGCTTGACACCGTGGCCTTGGGCAGCATGGGTTATACAGTCATCCACTGTGTTCCCTTTCTCTCTGTGGACTCTTTAAGATTTCACTTTGCTTAAGAAATAGTGATATCAATTATGGATTCTGAATTACATGTAGATTCATCATAGTATTTATTTTTGCATTTTAGATCTTGATTAAGCAGTTACTACTATAATACTCAGTTTCCTTAAATTATTATAGAAGATTAACCCAAAAACATTGTCTAATCTTTTGCAAATACCATGTTGAAAATATAATACTGAGTAAGAAGAGTCAAGTTAATGCGATTTGACAAAAATCCTTTGGAAGAGAAGCTGTATTTAAAATAATTTTTCAGTATCTAGCACAGAAACTTTGAGGACTGTGAGCTTTAGCTCTGGTGCTGAGCATCATCACATCGAAGTTATCTGGCACAGCAACTGTGAACGTTGTGCAAGATGCAAAAGTATTTGTTGAAATAAAGAATCTAAGGATGAAGAGTTTCGATCACAGTGGCACTCTTCTAGGTAGATACCATGTCAAGTTCACAAATGATTAAAATGTTTTGTTCTGGTTGGATATGATTTAAGATGGTGTTTGTATTTTATAGTTTCCCAGTGAAGTAAAAAATGTAAATATCAGCACTAGAAAACTGAAACAGTTTATTCAGGCCCTCGGTTGACTAAGAAATAGTGATGTGTCTAGAATTTGCCAGCAATTTAGACGGTGGATGTAAGTCATGCTACCTGTCCTCGGGGACTTTGTGAGCTGGGGTGGAGCACAGTGGTGTGGTTGGAGTCACCAGTCTTGGCTGGGTCATTGTTCATGTGATAGGGAGGTTTCCTCGTGGCCACATGCTGCTCCACTCTGCCACTCCTCCCTACCAGATGTGGGGCCAGAGCACCCCACCAGGCCTAGTTGGTTCCATTTTCCCCTAAAAAGTAAGGTTGTGGCCTAAAGAATAGAATGACTGCTTTTGCTTAGCTGTAGCCTCAGGGGAGATTTCGTAGAAGAGCCATTTAAAGAAGCTTGAATCCATCTATCGACCAGCTTATTGAAAGTGCTGTGTTCCAGCATTGTGGATATAGACACAAGTCTTGTGAGGTGTCATACCACAGCAGGTGACACAGGCAAACTGACGTTCACAGGCCAGTGAGGCCCACACTATGCAGGAGGCAGGCCCAGAGCATCGATCTGAAAACTGATCAGGAGTTCTAAATGACAGCCCTGTGGCTGGGATCACAGTGGGGGTGATTAGCCAGGTTAAGAGGTTCAGAAGGAAGAGGTTATTTAGAGGAAATGCAAGACAACCAAATATTGAGTATCTGGTTGATCCATGTATCTGAGATACAAGGGCAAGATCTGAGAGGGACATTTGGATGTGGTTTCCAAGGAGAATGTACGGAGTTGCAAAGAGGATCAAAATTAGCAACACCGGAGAAGATCAGTGTTTTAGTGGAAAGGTAGAAAACAGGACCCAACAAAAGAGGAATGAAGAGAACTAGAGAAATTCAGGAATTTCTCCAGTTTGGAGAAAACAAGGAAGTAAACAATTTGCTCAGAAAACAGACTGACAGTGTGCCGTGAGATACACCGAGTAGGACACGGGTGATCTCAGCCTCGGACACTCAGGTTGACTCAGGGTCTGGGAGCCAGGTCACCATGGGTCATTCTGGAAAGTAAGGTGAGAACAGAAAGCCTCTGGGAATTTTAAAGAGTTTGAAGAACAGAGTTAACAATATAGAGAGGAGAAATATGTTTATATATTGAAGAGAAGGAACCAGAGGTTATAGAAGGCTGAAACAAGATATGGATGAAAAACAGACTTAATCAGGTAGGTAGCACATGTAGTGGAGCCCAAAGTCGGGAGGGAGCATTCTCCTCTAAAACCAGAGAGAACTAGAGACAGACGAGGGGATGCAGATAACAGCGTGTCTGTACATGGAAAGGTGAGACCTTAGGACCATTGTGAGTAGATAACCCCACGTTTTCTGTGAAGTTGGGCAGCAAAGTCCTGTATCAACTCTATGTAGAATAGCTTTAAACTTTTAAGTGCCTTTAATATGTTTTTTATTATTACGTTTGCATCATATTAAAAACGAAAGGTTCTACTTCACTCCTAAATGTTATATATCAAGGACATTGGTGTAGACACTCAGAAGATGGGAGAGAACCAGAGGAACAAGGGCTTTGAGCTGTCCTAGAAGATGCAGATGGTGGGGGGAGGGAAGAAGAGTGTGTCCTCTGGGACTGAGAAGGAGGCGGTGAGCAGAAGGGGCAGGGGTTGGCTCCTCTGCCCTGAGGACTCGTGAGGACACTGGGAGGCATGGGCTTGGATCACAGTAGGCAGTAGATCCATTTCTGTTCTGTACCTCTCTTCTTTTTGTGCTTTTCCTTGATTTACACTGAAGATAGACCTTTAGCCATTTGCCTCTTTTTCTCTTTCCTGTCTCTACCCCAGACAAGGTCCGCCTCCTCGTACCCAGGAGACTGCCACAGCCTGGACACTGCTCTCCCAGCCTTCCACGCCTCTGTGCGACAGCTGTCCAAAGACATCTTATCACACTTAACACGAAATGCAGACTCCTCACTATGCTGTGTATGGCTCCACCTGTTTTTTCGAATAGCTTTGTTGAGATATAATTCACATAGCAAACAACTTACTTATTTAATGTTACAATCCAATAGTCTTCAGTATGTTCAGAGTCATGCATCAGTTTTAGAGCATTTTCCTTTCCCCAGAAGAGACTCTGCACCCCTTAGCCATCACACTCCCAAGTTCCCTCTGCCCCAGGCTCCAGACAACCACTTGTCTGCTTGTGTTTTCATAGCTAAGCCTACTCTGGATATTTCATCTAAATGGAGTAGCATTGCATATGGTCTTTTGTGACTTTTCTCTCACTCTGTATAATATTTTCAAGGCTCATCCATGTTGTATCCTCTATCAGCGTTTTATTCCTTTATATTGTGGAACAATATTCTGTTGATTGGATAGACCTTATTTATTCACTCATTAGTTTATGAACATTTGAGTCGTCTCCTCTTTTCCATTGTTTATGAAAAATGCTTCTGTGAACATTGATGTACAGTTTTTGTGGGTGTGGACATATGTTTTTATTTCTCTTGAGTATGTACTTAAGGGTTGAATTTCTGGAATACGTAGTAACCCCATGTTTAACCATTTTAGGTACTGCCAGACAATTTTCCAATGCAGCTGCACCATTTGACATTCTTACCAACATTTGACATTCTCACCAACAGTGCAGGAAGGTCTTATTTTTTCACCTCCTGACCAACACTTGTTATTGTGTGCCTTTTTATTATAGCCATCCTAGTGGATGTGAAGTGGTATCTCATCATAGATTCATTTTGTATTTCCCTAGTGACTAATGACGTTGAGCATCTTTTCATGTGCTTATTGGCTATTTGTATGTCTTCTTTGGAGAAATGTTTGTTGAAGTCCTTGACCCATTTTCAGTGAGTAGTTCATTTTCTGTTATTGAGTTGTCATCTTTTTATATATTCTGGGTAGAGAGTTCTAACTGCTTTCACCATAGGCAGTTCTTGTACTTTGTTTTAAATGAGCAAAGATTATTATTACTTCAATTTAAAATACTCCCCAGCTTCTTAAGTATTTTTCCATAGTACTCATCACTGCTTAAAATTGCACTGAACATTCATTGCTTCCTTTTCTCTTGGTTTGGCTGCCAAGAATATAATTTTTGTCTCATCTAGTCCCGCTTCTCCCTTTACTCTCTCACAACAGTGAGAGGCCATTGTGAGTAAACACATGTACCTTTCAGCAGGTGTCCAATTCCCAGGGCTGCTCCTCAGGAGCTGGGTGACTCTGGGCAAGTATTTAACTTCTCTGTGCTTTAACCTCTTCATTTGAAATATGGGAAAAATTAATAATTGATGATTCATGTAGTCATTATACAAAATGAGTTAATATGTAATAAAGCACTTAAAATAGTATTTAGCACAGAAATAGAATAAAAAAGTCAGCAAATATTTTTGAATGAATACTGAATGAATTTTCCTGCTAACAAAGAAGATGAGCTGTTAAGTTTCCAAAGATTTAGTCAGTCTCATCAACATATATCCTCACTATGACCAGGAGAGGTTATTAATTGGGTACCAATTATCTGTGGGCTTTGCATGAAAACTGATCTCTGTGGGGATCGTGGAGTTTTACGGAATTTCTACTATGTGCCATGCCTTTTATGAGTGACATCTCAAAAATCTTCAGGGCTCTAGAGGGAGGTTCTGTTATGGTACATTTTTAATAATTGAAGACCCTGAAGATCCGTTAGGGAGGTTAAATGCAGTCCTGAGATCACAGAACTAGCAAATGTTAGAGTTAGGATTTAAATTCAGGTTGGTGTCACCACTTTACACCTGCCACCTTTGGTGAGGGCTTGGAGTGTCCCTTCAACCACGAACATTTCCTGGGTTATTTGTCACTGACTTTCCCCACAGACTGGTTTTATGATTTTTACCATATTTCATTGTCTCCGTAATCTTATCACTCATTACCGACTTTCTGAACATTCTCTTCAGGCAGTTTCCAATAAATTCCGCAAAGAAAGTCCCATTCTGTGAGCGCTGACTCGGTTGTGGGTCTTTCCAGGATTTGCTCAGAGAAAGACATGCAAGCTCCTCCTGCCATTTTAGCCACAGCTACACAGCAGGAGAAACCTCGGCATCACACAGGGTCTTGAGCAGTATATAAATTAAGTTTTTAAAAGATGGATTCGGTAGCTCATCCAAGGAATTTTCTTATACACACTTTTTTGGAAAAATTTAATGTCCTCCCAAAATATGTAGCATGTTACCTCTGACAGAAGACTAAGGCAAATTTCCTCAGTAATCTTCTACAGATAGTGAAACATGGGGGTCGAGAGAAAAACTAGAGAAAACCGATATGGTTCTGGAATTGGATAAGCACAGGATGAAGTGCCTGATGTGAGCTGTCCTGGTCTCTCTGGAAAACCAGATGTTCAGATGACCAGAGGCTCTTATTGAGTCTGATTCATTATAACTCGTAAAAGGCACCCAAGCAGAGGTGTGGGTTAAGATCTGGACTCTCACAGCAGTCTTGGCTGTGACAACACTGTGCACAGCCGACCTGGATGTGTAGGAGTATGAGCTCTCCTCTACTCAGACTCTATAGCTCATGTTTGTACTTCCGCAGGAGAGAACTCATCAAACCCAGAGCCCTCGTGTTGTTCTCCTGACTTACTGAGAAATAAACTCAGCACCTCCTTCTCCTCAAAGACTTTCATTTCATCACCTCTTCGGTTTGTGCAACACAAACATTTGTACTATGAGAGGGGCACACACCTCACACCCCTTTCCACTCTCCATGAGTCCACCTGTTTATATGAATTCTTCCCCCTTTTCTCTAGAAGAATAGGTGCTTAGTGAGGATTTGAGTAAATAAGTTAATGTGTTCATTTAATAATACTGTTCTATAAGGAGAAGGTTGGTTATACTGGCATTAATCAGATTCCTTATTTGTGATCTTATCTTGTATTTAGGTGAGGTTAGTACTTTTAGAATAGTTTTGTTAAATAAAAGCTCAAGGGGATAACAAGACCAGATAAGAGGTGACAAGAATTCCAGAAGAGCCACAGATTCCTTTAAAATTGTTCTTCTTTGTTAATGAACTTATGGGAACCAGGGGGAGGTGGGGAGGAGTAGATTGGAAGTTTGGGATGGACATGTATGCACTGCTATATTTAAAATATACAAACAGCAAGGACCTACTGTATAGTACAGGAGACTCTGCTCAATACTCTGTGATAACCTAAATGGGAGAAGAATTTGAAAAAGAATTTTAAAATTGTTTTCATTTGCTTACTGTGATTTCTTACTTTGAGCCATAATTCTCCAAGCTTTACTGGAATATGGTTTAATAAGTTCGTGGCTCAGGGCACGAAATAGTTTTTCCTTGTCTGGGCACATCCCTGCAAAAGCACTTCACTTCTGCTCCATGTGTCACTTTCTGTTGGGGAATCATCCTCCATCTCTTCAGCAATGTTTTCTTCTACAAAATAAATCTTTTTTTAAAAATAAAATAAATTTATTTTGCTTCCAACTGCTTGCACACTTCTAGTTCTAAAATATGTATTCCAATGAATAATGCTGCATACACCCTTGTAAGAGCTTTATCACTGAGGTATTTAACCAGACAGCAATGCAAATAGATTTTTTAGTTTTAGACTAAAAGGTGTTTTCATCCTTCGAGAAGTTTTCAGGATGATGTGTTCTTCAACATAGCAGTGACCTGAACCCTTCAATAGTCTCTGAGAAACTTGCTATACCATTTAGGAATAAGTGAAAATTTACTAAGGCTGGTAAAACATCGATTGTCTCAAGGAAAAGTGCATTCTTGCTTGACATGGAAATTCATTTTTATGATATCATTTTAAATTAATTCATCCTCTTATTTTATTTGCTTTGGGCTAGTTTCAGTGCTGGTGCAGTCTTAGATCTGTAATTTCTGAGCTTACATTTGTTAATGGCACCTGTAATGAAGAAGTGCATAATTACTGTTTCTTTCTCAGCATGAATGGCTTCATCTGAAGGGAGGATCAAGTTCAATAAGCTATAAAGTGGTTCTCAGAATGTACTCCAGTGAGAGGCCAGAACATTCACTTTGTATCTGTTCTTTTCTACCATAAAGTATTAAAAACAGAGCAGATATATAGCTTGAGAACAGAGTGGGGAATGCCTCTGCTCCATGTGGGCATAGGGAATTTAGACTGTGGGATGGGCTGGCCTCACAGCCTGTGTTAGCCAACATTGAAGGTGACAGTTCTCAGAGTGTGGTCCCCAGACCATCAGCACCTGCATCGCCTGGGAACATGATGGGAAGGGCCATGCTCACGCCCACCCCAGACAACCCTGCGGGTGACCGTGGTGCTGGCTGAGGTCTGAGAACTGCTGCTCTGACACTCTGCTGTTCAAGCTGTGGTCCGTGGAGTTGCGGGAGCCCCGGGACCCTTGTTAGCAATGCAGGAGTTTGGGGCATCGGAAGCAGGTGGTCCTAATGTGGAGAAGAACCTGAGCCACTGACCTGAGGTCAGAGCAGGACACTTACCTGAGGTTAGAGCATTTAGGGGCACTTGAGAGGCTGTCAAAGTGGGTCAAGGATGCTTTTTTTTTTCACTGCACCAAATATTGGTTTGGCCAAAAAGTTAGTTTGGGTTTTTCTGTAACATCTTACAATATATTTAAACAGCCTAATTCAACTTGTTTATAACAAGAGAATAGTGAGAATAACTCTGAGAGTACAGAAAGAAATGTTTACAGTTAACAGCATGAGAAAAGTAGAGTTCATGTGTTTTGCTTATTTTATAAGATAGCTGATAGGTCACTCAGCTAACAAAATACACAATCACTATGAAATACTACCTTTAAACCTTAATTATTTTCAAGGAAGTGTTACTCGTTAAATGTACCCTAGCTTTTTATAGTATGTGATTTCTATTTTTAGTTTCTTTTGGTATAAGTTGTTAATTTTATTCTAGTATTTACTTTACATCAATTTATCAATGCTTCTGTTTTTACTTTTCTTTAGTTCTCTCTCTTTTTTTTAAAATATCATCTCTTACTAGCTGGTTTGTATATTTTAAATGATATACCTTGAATCCCAGTTATTATTTATTTGTACCACTTCATACCAGTGATTTCATTCCATTTTCCAGTTTCTCTGTCCTTTGTCAGAACGGAAAGCACCTATGTGGTATTCCTATACTTAAAACTCCATGCTTGTTTTGGTCTTCATTTCTCAACTAGCTAAAGAAATTCTCAGTGCCTATCTTTTTGCCAAAACTTTTGCAGTCATCTCTTGGTTGGATGAAGCCTTGCCTCTAGCAGAGGGCTTGCAAATTACACCCCTTTTTGTTGAATGGAATCAGTGGACATGTTACTGTTTGTGGATCCCCCTCAGTTCCTTCTGGGATATAAAGGGGGAAGAGATGCATAAATCTCTTGTCACAATGTTCAGAAATATGTAAAGGAACACTGCATCTACATTGTGAGATGGAGAACAGAACCATGGTCTAGGGAGCAGAGCTATAAACTGGATAATAAATCCTAAGTGTGCATGTATATACACATACATATATAGTCACAGGAACACACACAAATATAGACACATGTATATCTATACATCCCACAATGACCTAGACATTTTAAGTGAAAGCATAGTTTTCAAGTAATTTTTTTTGAAAGCTCAATTTTCTAATTCACTGTTCATGTACAGATACATCTAAGATATGTTTTGTGTCTCTCTACCTTATTTTCTACCCTCAAATTTAATTTTCCAGAGTGTATCTCTTTTTAAAAAGTCTTTTTACTGGGGAAGAAGGTGGCAAATTTTCAAGTCTCATCTCATCCCCACAGGGTCATTGTTACAATGCTGAGGAACCAGGAAGACAAAGCTTTCTGTTGAGGCTGTGAAGTTTGCCTCTTTCCAGGACTTGGTATTTCCACCTTCTGGTGGTGAAGCCAGTGACCTGAGCAGAAAAGGAAACTTGACCAAGTAGAATCTTATTTGTAAGAACATTTGTAGCATGGAAACACAGGAAAACGAAGGGTTTTTTTTTTTTTTTTAAAGCCTTTGGAAATCTTTGCACAACAAACACCCCCGTATGTAAATAGGACTGTCACTAGCTGTTTGTCCAACAGCGAGGCCTCCAGATGAACCAGGGCTGTGCGCTGACAGGGACAGCTGACTCATTAGCAGAGAGCAGTGAAAGGTAATTAACCCTGGGAAAAGTACAGCTGCCGTGCGGGCTGTTCCTTTCTGTAGGATCTGATTAGAAATTAGTGTTAAACCACTGACTCTTTTTTTTTTTTAAAGACTGTCACTGATAATTCACTTTCACTCTCAGGTGTGTGCCCAGAAAAGGTTCTCAAATGTACTTGTGGACAAAGGAACTCAAATCTAAAAAGCATTTTCTGATCACAGTAGACACCTGTTTTTCTTGTTGAGGGGAGTTCTTTCAAATGAATATTGTTGGACTGTTGATGATTGGTTAGTGCCTTGGTCCATTTTCTCATAGTCAATATGTAAATTACTTGAAAAGATTGTTTCATACAGTTAATAAGCTGTAGATAATTACTGTTTAATTAAGTTTCTCTTTTTCTTTCCATTTTCCCTCTGATGACTCTTCTTGTCCATAGCAATGGAAAGTCTCCAGTTCAGAGCCAGTGGACATTAAGGAAGGTGAGTGAAGATTATTTAGAAATAAACTCCCCCCCGCTGAGAGAAGTACCCCTAACTTTCCAATGGCCTCCAAAAACTTGAGAATTTAAGGCGCTTGTTTTTCAGGGGCAACTAAAGATGCCTGGTTTTGTTAATGTTGGTCTCTTCCTGGTTATTTGAGTTATAATTATGTATTTTTTTGAGAATTGTGTACACCAGGCCTTCTTAGTTGATGATGTCATTTGTCTCATGTGAGGAGCATTAATACTTAAACACAAGCAGGATTTACATACATAGCGGAAGAATGTAGTGGGCAGCATAATCACCCTGCCTCCACAAACTGTCTTTTTTTTAGAATAAATGGGGAAAAAAATATTTAATATCCGAAAGAACTTAAGTCAGAGGAAAAAATTATAACAAAAGATGAATAGAAAACAAATGGAAACATGGCACTTTGAACCCAAATATTAACAGTGATATTAAATGTCTATGTTTTAATTCCTGAAACCTGTGAATACATTATCTTACATACAAAAGGAGCGTGAATAAATTAAGAGTCGGGAGATGGCAGAGTCGCTTGGATTATCCAGGTGGGCTCAGCTTGTCCCAGGGACAGTAGGAGAAAGGCAGGTGGATGAGTCAGGGGTAAGTGACCCGAGAAGGACCCACTATTTGAAGAGGGAGGAAGGAGCCATGGGCCATGGAATGTAGTGGCCTCGAGACACTGAGAATGGCCACTGAAAAAACAACGACCTCAGACCTACAGCACAAGGAGCTGGGGTATGCCCCCAGTCCTCGTGAATTCCCCATACAGCCTCTGGAAAGGAGCATGGCCTGACTTGATCTTAGCCTCATGTGACTGTCCCAGACTTGGGACCTCCAGAGTTGTAAGGTAATGTATTTGTGTGAAGCCATGAAGTTTGTGGACTTTTTACAGCAACAACAGAAAACTAATATGGAGGAAGAGTCAACTGATAGATGGGACGTTTACAGTTGATGGTGTAAAACCTCTAAAGAATTTCTTGGGTTTGAATGAAGAGAAGAAAGATTTCTTGAGCACCCAAGACTGAGAAATTGGTTTTAGGAACTGGAATTTGTAAAGCATGGTGATGGTTATCATGAATTCTGAGATTTCCATCTTTTGCATTGCAACACCCCTCCTCACACCAAAAATGTTCTCCACGTGGTATTTTTGTAAGCATGATGCCTGTATCATCAGAGGTACAGATGAATACCAGCTTTACTGGGATAGTTAGTATGTCTGTGTTTCACTGAGCTTAAGCAAGAGGAATAGAATGTCCGTGGGAAAGACGAGGTCCATGATGCAGAGAGAAAGCTGATCTGACTAATACAGGGTTCATGGAGCTTGGCACCTAGGATCACAGGGCTGTCATTGCAGAAGCTGGTGTTAGCATGGAAAGCTTTCTTCATTGTGAATTGGTGACAACTCCCCATAGGCATGGGATGATGACAGGAAAGGAGTGCCCTATGGTGCTTCTGAGAGTGCCTTTCTCAGGGATGGAGTTCAGTCAAGGTGTTATTTAGTCGCCGAGTTGTGTCAGACTCTTGCGACTTCATGGACTGTATAGCCCGCCAGGCTTCTTTGTCCAGGGAATTTTCCAGGCCAGAATACTGGAGTGAATAGCCATTTCCTTCTCCATGGGGTGTTCCTGACCCAGAACATGTCATACCATTTTACTTTCATGGTAAAATTAATGGGTTAGTTTTCCTTTCCTGGTGGTTCCATTTTTATTTCCAGTACAAAGCTCATCCATCTGAAGGCCATGGACATACACTGTTGAAAATAAAATGTAGGTGTTTAAGTCAGGACAGCGGCCATACTGACAGATTCTGAGTAAGAAAAGTGAGGTACAGAAACTGGGTAAGTTTAAAGGAGTTGAAGATCCTCCTCAATGGTTTTCTTGCCAAATTTGGAAAAATGAAACTAATATTCCATGTTACCTTTGGCTTTTAGTCCCATGAAAGGACTGATTTAAATCACGTACTGTTATTTTTCATGTAAATCAGATAAAAGTAGACGTTGAGGAAGAAACTGACTGTGAAATCTATTACTCTGTATGCTTGCTCTCCTTTGTGTTTTGGGAACTGACTTTTTTACATAAGGGAAGAAGACATTGAAGACAAAATTGTAAATTCTTAACTGGCAGAGCAATCAGACAAAATCTATAAGCTCCAGATATTGTCCTAAGATATTATGTATTGAATACAATTAATGGGATAGTATCTCAGGCATCCAAGGAATATTATTTTGGGCTTATTTTAATTCGATTCAGTAGTAACATATTAAGCACCCACTCTGGCCACATTGTGTTTCAGTGAAAACATGACACATCCCCTCAAGTCCATAAGCTTTACTGGCACCAGGAAGATAAAGTGACCTTGACTCTGTGATGTCAGGGAGCTCAAGGAATCAGAGTGGAGGTGCCATCAAAATAGGCCTGGACCTCACCAGTCCATGCCATTTGGTCACTTCACCACGGCATGGGTGATACTGCTTCTCAGCAGACACATTCTGTAGCTCTGATACCAAAGGGAAGAGTTCCTTTGAAAGTTGCAAATAAGATCAACACATCCTAAACATTTCATTTTAGCTCTTTACCCTGACCAGCTAGTCTTCTTTGACCCTTGTCTAACTATACAAAACTGTGGCGTAAATACATTGCTTAACGAAGCCAAGTATAGCTTTGACTGTGGTTTTTCATTTGGTCTTTGGGGACGTTTATTTATTTTAGCCAAAGTCTCGGACTCTCCGAAGATGCGTTCTTCATGATTCATCATTTCTGGAAGTATTTCCAGGCTGGTCTCAGCCCGTGCTCCCATTGCTCGTTCTGCCTCCTCTGTTATCTATCGTATTTCCACATCCTATTGGAATCCTCAGTTTGCTGACTTGTACCATGAGGATAAGGGCTGTGCTTTCTGTATCTTTAAATGCCCAAGACCGTCTTGGGGTTTCCTAGATCAGTTCTCAATAAATGTGTACTGAACCAATAGTAAGTGAAGTGTTTAGCAGAAAGGAACTTATGTTAACAGAATCTGCATTAAATTAACTGTAATGAGGACAAAATCCAAAAACCATTTTGCAAAAATCCAATGCCCACTGGCCTCAACATTTGAGAATCAGGTCATTTCTTTGTCAGTTTTGTTAGTTTCTCCCATTCCATATTTGCTGGTCAGACAATAAAGATAAATGACTCTATTCTTTAATCTTAATCCAATTGTACAGAATATGGTGAGGATTTTAATGCAAAACAAACAGTTCCTGCTGGGCGAAACAGCACACTTGTTGGAAAAAATTCCAAGAAAACCTCTTAGAAACGGACAAGGAAAATAGCAAATGTCTTAGGATATCAAGCATATTGTGTAACAATCTATATAATAAAACTGCTTAAATAGAGAAAATTCCCTTTTCATAATAAAGAGCCGCCTTTTTGAATCAACAAGTGCTCTTTGAACTTTATTAAAAATGTTTTGACATTATAGGGTTGTTTAGTATAGATTTACTCAAAATAGCACATTTAGTTGCAACACAAGCCTTGAAGTTAAGTGGTTAGCTTAATAAAACAGAGTTTCCATAGTTACCGCAGGAGAACAGAAGATAACTTTATTTCTTTGGGAGCCAGAAAGGGGCTTTAGAGAAAAGATTCAGCAAACAGACCCAGGCAGGTTCATTATGCAGGGCTTTGCACCTGATTGGCTTGCTTAAAAGTAGAAACTTGATATTACAGGAAATTGAAGTTTTCCCTCTAAAATCTATAGCAGCACACTAAGAACTATGTACATTCCATATCCCTGGGCGTTCCCAACTAGCATCTGACTCAGAGAGAAAGCTGGTTTAATGAGATGAATTTTTGCTCACAGTGTTTTGTTAAGAACCATTTCATTAAACAAGTGGTTAAAAATCCATGCAGGAGACAGCACTGCCCTCCTCTCCATCTCAGGTCTAACTTAGTTATTCCCAATCACCATTCTGTCGGAAGGCCTGATGGAAGGAAACTGAAATCCTCCTTATGCCAGTTCGCTGAGATGCGCTCTGAGTGCTAGAGATGGCTACTGTCGCCGAGTCCTCTGCTGTGCGCAACCCAGGGAGCTCTTCACCACTGACTGCTGAGAAGCAGAGTGACGTGGTTCCCACTGTCTCACCTTCAGCCTGTGAGCCTTTAAGGCGGCAGTGATTAACAGGACTTTCCCAAAGTTTCTATGTAGTTACAAGGACAGTTTCAATCTTCTGTCATTTTTGTGCATTAGCTCTGATTATGCTTTTACCAGAAAAATGCATTTGTTTTAAAGGTAACAATACCGACTAGGAGAATAGCTTATGTTTCATCTATATTTATCAGCACTCACTGTACATTTGTGTCTTCATTACCAGGAAATATTAAGGGACATTGTGCCATCGATTCCTGTTTACAGTTTATTATGCAGAGATAGGAAACACTTAGCATGTAAAATGAATGTAGAAATTATTCCTGGATAGAAACATGGACATTTCCCACTCGTTGGCTCTTTCTCCTCCATCACCGGATCAGAGTGTAATTGTCAGTAATCAGGCCTGCTTGCTGCTGATAAAACCACTCTGAATGCTAGCGGCCTTCTTTGTGTGATGACTCAATTATTCCAGAAGTGCCTCATCAAATCTACCCCATCAGCTGGGCTAATAAATAAGGAGAAGAAACTGGCCCCCCAAAGCAAATTATAAATCCATTTGCATTAACCATTTCGCTGGTCCATGATCTAGGCAGAAATAAGCATGGCAGCTTGTGTTAAGCTTATTTGAATATGTTTATAATGTTTACAGCATGCAACTTTTTTTCCCCACAAGGTGTTGGAATTATCAGTCATGAATGGCATCTGAATGCATTTATGTTAATTGCAGCAAGGCTTTAAGGATCTTTGAGGGCTATTTTGTGACTTAAATCAGGTGGAAGTTAAAACCTCTTGCAGGGAGAAGTATGGGTCTCGCACGAGTTATTGGCATTGCCTCAGAGTTTCAGAAGAAGGGGCTTGTGCTTTATTTTTACAGGTGGTGGAAGGACAAATATGAATAATATAATGCCTGCTAGTACAAGTACAATGACTTCATATTGATCACAGCAGAAACCAGAAGTTATTCTGATGTTCTGTATGACTGCAGCAATTTGCAAAGCAAAAAAAAAAAAGCATTTTCTAGAGAAGATCAGAGTTGCCATAGCATTCTTTGTACTTCAGATTCCTTGAAAGACTCCATAGGGCAGAGAGCTCAAAAAGCCAGGCAAACCAGTAAAAATCAATTAGGTCCATCAATGGAAATTTTGTACATTGACAAATCATGTTTCTGTTCTTCTTGTAAAATGGCAAACTCTACTGCATAAGAAGTTTTGTTTGTAGTTGAACTTCAGTGATCACTGGGGAAGCAAAAGCATTCAGAATGTATCATGAAGAGCAGTTTGGTTGCTGATATCAAATAATTAGTCTTGCTGAATATGCTGCAATTTAAAACCCAAGGCATTCCCGCTAAGAGGAAGCAATGCCACTGCCCCATTTTGCAGTGGGGGCTGTTTCAGTTTTGATGAAGTTTTTTCTACTCCTACTGTGACAAGTAGAGCTTATAACCAATAAACAGTATTTTTCTTTGCCTAAAACAACTTAAAGGGAACCCACTACTTCTCTTCATTTGCTCCTATGAAGCAAGTCTTCCTTATATCAATCTGGAAGGCTAAGAAGAAGGAAGTGGTGTTTAATGGCATAAATATAATGTGACAGTAGGCTAACGTCATTTTTGTACATCAGTTGCTAAATATATACTCTCTTGCTATGATGAGAAAGCTCATTGATGAGACACTTCAAAATAAGAGGTTTAAATTTTCATCAGAAATTTAATAGTGAAACATGGCAAGTGGAAAGCTGAAGAATTCGATCATCTGTCCAGGCAAATTTATGTGAAATTTGACACTCAGTTAAATTATCATGGTGATTAATATAAAAATAAACCTAGAGAGGCGGGATGAGGGGTGGGAGGGAAGCCCAAGAGGGAGGGGATATATGTGTACATATGGCTGATTCACTTCATTGTACACAGAAACTTAACACATTTTAAAGCAATTGTACTCCAATTATGGAGAAGGCAATGGCACCCCCCTCCAGTCCTCTTGCCTGGGAAGTCCCATGGACAGAGGAGCCTGGTGGGCTGCAGTCCATGGGGTCCCTAAGAGTTGGACACGACTGAGCAACTTCACTTTCAGTTTTCACTTTCATGCATTGGAGAAGGAAATGGCAACCCACTCCAATGTTCTTGCCTGGAGGATCCCAGGGATGGGGGAGCCTGGTGGGCTGCCGTCTGTGGGGTCACACAGAGTCGGACACGACTGAAGCGACTTAGCAGCAGCAGCAGCAGTACTCCAATTAAAAAATAAAAAAAATAAAACTAGACACTTAGAACTATAAAGGACTTGCTTTCCCATTAAAAAAAAAAAAAGCAAGAAAAATCCCCCCTTTTCAATGTTCCAGCTAATGAACAATTGGTGAATATCCCAAAGTTAGTGACTGAGAGGTGAAAAGTGTTGGGAGGTTGGGAGACAGGGCTTCATGGGTCAGCAGTGCTGAGGTTGTATGTGTGTGTTAGTCACTCAGTCGTGTCCAGCTCTTTGCAACCCCATGGACTGTAGCTCACCAGACTCCTCTGTCCATGGGATTCTCCAGGCAAGAATACTGAGCGGGTTGCCATTCCCTTCTCCAGAGGATCTTCCTGACCCAGGGATCAAACCTGAGTCTCCCACATTACAGGCAGATTCTTCACCTTCTGAGCCAGCAGGGAAGCCCAGTGCTGAGGTTAACATGCTGAATTCTCCCATTTCATTTCACTGGGCAGGAAACTAGACCTGAGGGTGATGTTTGGAGTTTGAATTAACACCCAACTTCTGAGAGGAGGCTGCCAGATTTTTGCATCCAACCAGTCCCACTGGTAAGTAAACTCCAAATGCAGGAGTTATATCACAGGGCTTCCAGCACTGTGATGCTTCATATTCAATTTCCTTGCCTTTTTCATCAAAGTTTTCACTTTGAGTTTAGTCTGGAGGATTTTTTTTTTAATATAGAATTTTTTTCTGAATCACAAGTAAATCTATGGTTCTCTGCTTTAAGGACACAATTGACAGTTGCATCTTATCACTTTAGGTCACCTCACCACCACCACCACCAATAAAATATAATCTGATTTACCTTTAAGAAAGTAACATCTCAGATTTATTGCATCATATCATAGGTTTAAAGAACTGTCTTTCATATATACATACTACATCTATAAAATAGCTAGTGGGATGCTGCTTTGTAGGATAGGGAGCTCAGCTCGGTGCTCTGTGATGACCTAGAGGGATGGGATGGGGGCAGGAGGGAAGCTCAAGAGGGAAGGGATGTATGTATACTTATGGCTGATTCACATAGTTGTTGTATAGCAGGAACCAACACAACACTGTAACGCAATTATGCTCCAATTAAAAATAAAAAACAGTAATACTATAGTGCATATTTGAAAGTTGCTGAAACATAAAAAAGAACTGTCTTTTTCTGAAGCAAATGCTTATCCTTAAAGTGTCTGTAAATTTAGCACTCCATCCCTGATTATTGGCCTAAAGCTGAGCAGACAAATGGAGTACTCTGTGATGACTCCGTTTAACAAGTGAAGCCGTGTCTTAATTATAGCACACTCTGCAAGACGGTGCAGCCCACCAGGTTCCCAGCACCTTGGTTGTCATGTAGTTTTACCTTCTAAGATTGCTGTTTCATGAAAAGATGAACTTCAGTGGAAAAGTGTCCATCCTGGTAGGCAGAGGAGAGAACTAACTCAGTTACAAGTTGGGGGAGCTTGGTCAAGATTCCAAGTCCCAGGTTAATTGTCTTCCAAAATGTGTATCTCCTAAGAATATTTTAGTAAGTCCTTAAGATTTACACCATGGTTTAAGATCAGCAAAGAGATTAAAAGTGTGGCAATTTTGCCATTTGCAGCATCATAGACGGACCTAGGGATTGTCATACTGAGTGAAATCAGTCAGACAGAGAAAGAAAACTATCCTATGACATCCCTTAAAGGTGGAATCTAAAAAGAAATGATACAAATGAACTTATTTACAAAAGAGACTCATAGACTTAGAGACAGAACCTATGATCGCCAGGGGGAAGGATGAGGGGAAGGGATAGTTAGGGAGTTTGGGGTGGACATGTACACACTGCTATATTTAAAGTGGATAACCCACAAGATCCTACCCACAAGTTCCACAGGGAACTCTGCTCTATGTTATGTAGTAGCCTGGATGGGAGGGGAGTTCAAAGGAGAATGGATACATGTATATGTATGACTGAGTGAGTCCCTTTGCTATCTACCCGAAACTGTCGCAAAGTACAGCGACTATTGAAAATGGGTTTTTAAGGGTACCTCTTTGATACAGTAATAGGACGCATGCAGGGAGTGAAGGGAACCGATTGCAGTGGGAGATTCCTCTTGGTATCAGCGGTGTGTTTCCACAGGCCGTGGGCGGAGCTGTGAACGACGGATGCTTGGATCAGCGAGCCTCTGCAGCTCCTCTTCCCACCCGTATTCCAGTGCACTTGGGCTTCCCAGGCCTTTTGTGTCACATCACATTTCTGAACTTATATTTTGCCGGCATCCTCTGTGCAGGGCTCCACGTGGATCTCAGCTGTGCTGCTTTTGCTCTGCTCCCTGGGGAGGGGAGAGACAGCAGATGGGGTTAGGGCAGAGGGCTGACGCATCTGACAGCGAACGGCCGGGTTGTTGTGGGGAAGCCGCGAGCGTCAGGAAGCTCCTTTTCCCCTGAGAACCAACTAACCACTGAAGAAAGTTGAAAATGAGCCCTCTGAGAAACGCTATTAAAAGTAGTAAAAAATCGCGATTGTGCAGATGAGGTGCTGCTGTGTGCTTATTCGGATGCTAATGAGTTTGACATTAGGGAACTCCGAGGGTTTAGAGCTACTCCCTTCTGTGATTCGGTTCTTTATTGGCAATCTTTGAGAAAATAAATGGAAAATGTATTGCTAATAAACGCACACCACGATTGGGTGTAGACAAAAAGCCATTACTTTCAGGGTTTAGAAAAGCGCTCTGCCCACCAGTGTTTTCCAGATCTTTTGTCTTAGGTTAGAGTATGGCAAACAAAGGGGACAGGCAGGTGGACCGACGGAGGGCGAGGGAGGATAAGCCAAAGACAGTTGTAGAGAAAGCTGGTTTTTGTTTTTGCTTTTTTTTAGTTGCAACCAAGCAAACTAAGAACTCCCGAGTCCTATGTGACTTTTCAGTCCTTCCATCCTGTGTATTGAGACTTGCTGTGTGAGACATCCTGTGTCTTGAGACATCTGCTCTGTCTTAAGGGTTTTATCCCCATTTTTCACCAGGATCTACAGTTACTGATTTGAGTTGAAGAAGCATCTGCTTAATGTCTGGTCAAAACTTTCAAATAACGCAGAAATCCATGGTTAAAAAGCTGGACGCTCCAACCTACTGCAAAGGGTAAAACACGGACCGTAGAAATTGTCTGCTGGGAAGGTTGGTGACTTGTGTTCTAGAATGCCAGAATGGATGGACAAATCATAGCAACTGTGTGTTAATATAGGTAGTGTATATACACACACACACATATGTAGTGTTCCTGTCAGTAGCCACTCGCTGTCAGGCTGAGTGTATTAACACTGAATTTCAGAGTTTTCACTCAAGGGCCAAACAGCCTGAAGATAGATTCTGTTCCATCCCTGGACCAGGTAGAGGGGATGCAGATCTCTGTGTTACATCTGAAAGCAAGGAAGCCACGTGCAAATTGTTCCCACGGAAAGCAGGATAAAATGTTGGCAAAAAGTGCTAGTAGCCTTCTAGGGCACCTAATTCAAGAGCAGCCTAAACCCACATGCCTTGGGGATCTTGTCTCTAGTGACTTCTTGAGGATAGCACGTGCCAAACCTTGACTGATCTTTTTCTTCTGGTGGTGAAAAATAAAACTGATAATAATGACATTGAGAATCCCTACTATACAATTTTTCCAGTAAAGGCCAGGCATTTTACCTATATCTATGTGTGTGCTTAGTCACTCAGTCATGTCCAACTCTTTGTGATTCCAGGCTCCTCCGTCCATGGGGATTCTCCAGACAAGAATACTGGAGTGGGTTGCCATGTTCTTATTTGTCTATATCTGTATCTATATATCTAGTTTGGTAAGAAAAACTAAAATTGATTTGGCTTACCTTAATAAAAGTAAAGGGCTTTCTTTGTAGCTCAGATAATAAAGAATCTGCCAGCAACACAGGGGACCTGGGTTTGATCCCTGGGTCAGAAAGATCCCCTGGAGAAGGGAATGGCAACCCACTCCAGTATTCTTGCCTGGAGAATCCATGGACAGAGGAGCCTGGGGGGCTACAGTCCATGGGGTCACAAAGAGTGACTAACACATGACTGAGTGACTAACACAGACAGCCAGGATAAAGGTAAACATCTTTTCTCCACTGATATATTATTAAATAGTTTGACATTTTCATCCTGTTTATAGTACAGTCCATCGAAATTGTAAGTAATTGTTTATTGTCCACATCACTGGTTATTTTTGCTCTTCTGTTTTTTTTTTTTTTTTGTTCTACCTTACATACCTCATCTCTTTTATTTTTTATCTTAATAGAATGAATTGCAGGATTTCTCACTAAAGCGAACACAGGTGTTCATTCATTCTGACCGAGGGGGGCTCACTGAGTCAGCATACAAGTTACCTGGAGAAAGAGGTAAGACACCATTTTTATTAAAAAGCAGCATATGTTGAAATCAAATGGATCTGATTGAAGTGTTTTATAAAGACTCTCCCCTATGACATTGCTTTATCTCTGTTGATTTACTTTCACAAAAATGTATTGTTAATGCCCAATTTAGGATTGTGATTTTTTTTGTCAGAAGCGCGATCACTTTACTGTTTTAAAATATTAAACAGGTGAAGTTCTCTGAGCCTACAAGCCCTTTTGCATATTGATTAGTATGTGTTATTTGTTTACCCATGTTTGCCCTTAGAGAGAGACTCAGCATTAAAATTGATCTAAAATTCCAATTTGAATTCATTTGTATTAGAAATCAGTTTACTTAAGGATCAAGAGTAAATAAGTGGGATATTTTAAAAGCATTGTAGCTGATTTCCTACAAACATTCCTACAAACACTGACAAGTCAGGAACTGGGTCATCCTTGGGAAAAATCTGTTTAAAATGGTTTACCCCTCTATGAAGAAACTTGTTTTCTAACATTTATGCCTTTTTCAACACATGCATCTCAAAATATCAGCAAGAAAAATAATTTTTTAAGACGATTTCAGGATGTTACTTTCACTGAGTTCTCTTCAATCAGAGCATATTAAAATATTTTTAAGTCTATGAAAACACAAAGCTGGCGATTGCTCCCCCTTAGGTCACAAAACTGTGACTCGGAGGCCATGGTACAGAGACTAATAGAAATCCTTGGCACCCGGCGTCCACCTAAGGGAATGGTAGAACTATTTGCTGGAGTCGTTTGGCAAAAGGACACAGACATATGGCTTTGGTTCATGGTCACGTTGCCAGTTGTGCAAAGTTAGAGGGTTAGTCGGCCCACAGGAACGGCAGCAACTCAGAAATCAAAAGTGAGACTCCAAACACATCAGCCACCCAGGCTTTCACAGGCCTGAGGTTTCTTCCATTCGATCTAGAAATGCCCTTTCAAGGCAGCTGTTCTGCGGGGGTGTGCATGCCCTCAGCCTCAGGAAGAGCTCTCCCCAGACAGCCATGCTTGGTCTGAGAGAAGACCGAACCTGCATCCCCATCAGGGGTGAGGGGACATGAGATGGGTTACCAATTCCAGGATGCCATCGTTCGGTTCTTCAGCTTTTTATGCATAATCCGAAACAGTACAGATAGAGCTGGACAGCAACAGAGAGTTGAAATCAGGGGTCCTGTGCCCTAAATAAAAGATTTGGAATTTTTTTCATTTCATTTAGGAGAAAGGATTCAAAAAAGTTTCAGAAAATTACTAATATGGCATCAAGGATGCTGTCAAACTTCCTGATTTTATCCATTTAGATGTTTTTAAGTTTGCTTTCTTTTTTTTAAAACAAATTATCATTATGTTTGGCTGCACCGCATGGCATATGGAACTTTCCTGACCAGGGGCTGAACCCATGCTCACAGCATTGGAGGCATGGATTCTTAACCACAGGACCACCAGGGAAGTCCTTACATTTACTTTCTGAATTATTCTCCCTGAGAAATAAGTAAATGTATGAAAAGAGAATCAGGAAAATAAAATGGGGATAGGAACAGAGGAAAAATATATTTGATCATTCAATCTTGGTTTTCTTCTGAATGAGTCAACTCTGCTTTTAGGATCACAGCTCATTTCCCCCATTTTTTCCGTGTACAACAGGGAAGCATCTTCTGCTGCCATTTTCAGTCGATTCAAAGCTCTGTTCAAAACAAAAGGATGCCAGAATCATCAAAAGGAAGGGCACTCAGTGTAGGGTTCTTTGTTCTTTGATCTGGCCAAGTTTTGTCCCAAGGTACAGACATCATTTAGCTGTTCCATTTTCTGGGTTTAGCCTTTTCCAACTTCCTGAGTTTCTTTTTGTCATTAAAAAAAACTGACTTTTGTAAAGGAAGCATCCGCTGAGGATGGGGGGCTCCTGGTGGGGAGGACCCCTGGACCCCCTCTCTGCAGGCATGGGACTGACTTCCTCTGGCCATCACTGTGAGCTTCTCAGGAATAGAAGAGTCACGTGACACGACAGACAGAACTGCTTTGTCGGTTTACAACTCCCAGGAGAGGAACACTATGAAATCTTCTTTAAAGTGGGACTTACTGTAAGTCAAATGTGTGTGAAAGACTTCTCAAATTAAAAGTAGCTACAGGAGTGAATTTGTATGGAACTAGACAGGGCTTCCCTGGTGGCTTAGATGGTAAAAAAAAAATCTGCCTGCCATGCAGAAGACCTGATTTGGTCCCTGGGTCAGGAAGATCCCCTGGAGGAGGAAATGGCAACCCACTCCAGCATTCTTGCCTGGAGAATCCCATGGACAGAGGCTCCTGAGGGCTATGTATCGTCCATGGGTCGAAAAGAGCCAGACACGATTACGTGACTAACACTTTCACTTTCAGACAAGGTTACAGTTAATTATATAAGGATTTTGAGAGTGTCCTCAAAATGTTATGATCACCGTGGCTTTCCTACTAATATTAAGAAATTTGAGACTACTTGTAAATCTATATCGAGGATGTCGGTGGATAGAATTCTGTTGAAAGGAGAAATAAAGCTTAAAGATTATGAAGAGATTTGTTTTACCCAAATCTTAAGAAGTGATTGTTTTCTTAGAGGTTGTTTTTGTGGACAAATAATTTTGTTTAACCATTGATCAAAATAGAGTTTTAAGTGAAAAATAAAATCAGTGGGAACTAAATCTCCTCATATACCAGTCATTTGCATGTGTGATGGAAGCAAAACTGAGTTTATCAATCTGGTGTCCTGCTCCTTGAATCTCTCCCTTCCATGAATTAGTAATTCCAGGGGCCCCTAGTGGCTCAGATGGTAAAGACTCTGCTTGCAATGCAGAAGACCCCATTTCGATTCCTGGGTCAGGAAGCTCCTCTGGAGGCGGGCATGGCAACCCACTCCAGTATTCTTGTCTGGAGAATTCCATGGACAGAGGAGCCTGGTGGACTTCAGTCCATGAGGCTGCAAAGAGTTGAACACGACCGAGCCCCACCGAGCCCTGGTCAGTGCCATGGAGTGATGCAGAAGGAAGATCCCCTGATAGCCCCTGATGTCACTAAGTGCCAGGAAGAGAAGGTGGTCAAGTTCATGTCACTAGGGACACCTGCACATAGCTTTGTAAATCCCATGAATATGTTACATGAAAGTTTTCCAAATTCAGGTAAGTAGTGAGAATGTATTTTATAGTCATCTTTCTTCTTCACCGCCTCTCTGCTTATCTCCATTGTTGGTTGGCATAGGCTTCCTCTAAGTTTGCTCCTTTGCCTCCTTTATTTTATACGTTTCTTTCCCTCTTGCCATTTTTCCTTGTATTAATTCCTCTCCCCAGAGAATTGGGGGAGAAGCTCCTTAAATTTTTTTTCATGACTTCATTATGAAATAGATACCAAGCAGGAACCCCTTTTTTTCCTTTCAACATAAATATTATATGTAACATATCTATAATTATAGGCTGATAAAACTTTTCTCAATAGTTTCAGGAAAAATAAGAGTGGCAAAATTTGCTTTTACTGTTTTATCTCGATTGAGTTGATTGCTATCGCTAGGAGAAACCCATGGTAAGAGTCTCAGAAAATGTCTTATTCCCATCCGTAAACAATGGGATGTAGATAAAGGCCCTAGGAAATGAGGAGAAGGTCAGCTTTTTGGAAAATCAAAGCTCTGTTTTGAGGAAAGAAATGCTTCATTAAGTTTTATAAAGTCAATTGCAAGCTTGTCCTTAGCATTTGGGGCATAGACAGTAAAGCTGATCAAGCCTTGTTTTCCAATAGAAAAAAAAAAAAAAAAACCAAAACATAATGTGCTCCATAAGAAGTGGAGTTTTCAGGATGTAGCCCATGTTGGTTACGATGGTGGCTGCTTCTGTCACCAGGAGAACTTGACCGGGTAGCTGGCCCCTCCCGCACGCACACCCCTCGTGTCTGAGCACCAGCAATGAGGTGGGACCTCCTTCCTGTGAAGGAACCATCCCTGGAATGTGGTGCCCACTGAATCCAAGGTTCCATTCTGCAAAAATTAAGTCTACCCATCAGCAGTTTATTGAAGTCCATGGACATAATCCATAGGAAGAATGCTTAGAGGTTTCTGCTCTCAGATGTAAGGTTTCTGTGAACAAAGGCTTATTTTCAAGCTGAGGTCTCCCTGGAGATCAAGCTTTCTCATTAATGTTAAAACTTCTTGCCGCACAAGAAAGGCCCAAGATGTCTTATATCCTTATCCCCAAGTTGCTGCAAGAAGTGACTAAACCCTGAACTTAGGAACTGTCCTTCAGGTGTGAAAGAAGGGAGAGCTGAAATGGGTGAGTTGTATGTGGGGGCCTTGATTCCTCCCACGCCCACCACTTGGCCCACACATTGTGTTGAACACTGAGCTTCGTGGATGAATTACCAGTTCTTACAAAGCTTGAATGGGATGTATGTGCTCCAGTATGATGCTGTTGTCCAGCTAGAGGATAATAGCATCACAAAATGCCGTCCTGAGGCTGGCACTCCAGACACTCTCAAGCCAGGGTCCATGAATATTTATGCCTCGCTTCCCGGGACTGTGACAGGGAGGTGGCTGCTTGGGGTGAAGGCAGTTGTCAGGTGCTCAAACAGCTGGATTGTGAAAGAGCATCAGTCTTGAAGCTGTTGGAGAGAACGTTATGTTGAAGCAGGTTTCTGAAACTTTTCTGTTTGCTGCCGGCACTCTTCACACAGTGTTTCAGTTTTTGTAGAGAAATCCGTGGAGTCCAGCCTTCACTTGTGTTTGAGGGGGTGATGTTCAGAGTGGTTGGAGGCTAAAAGCACTATGTTCAGGATAACCTTAAGACTCATGTTGAGGGGATTCTCACCCCCCAGTCCCCACCCCCGCCCTGCCCCAGTGAGCATCGGAAGCGAAATGGACTGGTTTCACCATTTTAACCCTTAAGCTGCTGATCTCTCTTGTAATAATCAAGCGACTTGATTAGCACGCAGGGAGAGGGGTTTGCATGAGTCGATCCACTTTATATGCAGCAGGGACACTCACAGAGGAGGATTTCACAACACAGGGCTCACCATCCTGTGTAAACCAACCCACTTTAATCCCAGACAGTGTCACATCTGTCATAAATCCGCGTGGTTTAAAAGAAGGGACATCTACAGGAGAAAAAAAACAAACCCTCTGTTTTCTTGTTGTTGTCTCCTATCATGTAGTTTTAAAATAGTCATAACAATGGACCGTTTTTATGTAGGCTAAAGCCATGGCTGCTCGAAAAAGCGGCAGACACTTTTTGTTGGCTAATTTGCAAAACAGTTCAGTGATTGGTGTGGTGTTTATTATAAAATGATGACCAAAGGGTGCTGGTGGTTTTAATAGTTTTAGCTTACGAGGGCTGTCGTTAATTTTGTCTGTAGTGTTGCAGGTGAAAAAATGCACAATGGATAAATAGTCTATATTGGTTTAACTGAACATAATATATAGTGTGTTCTGGAGTTGTTTGTCTCAATAGACTGTAGTAATCAAAAGTAATGAACCTATTATGTGCAGGACCTTGGAGAGCGTCGAATGGCAGTAAAAGTGTGGCACATAAAAGGTTTATTAAAGGAAATTAAAGTCCATCATTGCCACACCTGCTCCCCTATTATAAGTCTATGGCAGGTCAGCGCTTTCCATCACAACTCAGCCTCGGAGAGCAGAGATGCGTCTCCCATCCTCATTTCAGGCACACCGCATCCCTGTCCGTGTCAGGATTTAAGGATGGTAGCTGTGGAGAGCACCTTCTGCCTGCCTCTGATTTTCAACAAGCAAAACAACTTCTTTCTGTTTCAGAATTCTTTCTGATAAAGTGCAAACGTGAATTAAACTGAGATTCTTAAAAGATCCTAGTGAAATGGTTGGAGGTAGCAGGTCAGAATCTATCTCCATGTGAACAAAAATAACAGACTCTTTTAAGTCTTGGCATCCCTTCGATAATTCACTTGGTTATATTTAAGATCATTAGTAATGATGTTTTAGGGAATTTGGTGCTGACAGAAACAACACTCAAAGTTCTCCTTATAGATGTGGATGATTATAACTCACCTCTATTATGGAATTACCAGAGTAAATGTCATCAACATTTCCAGTGGTATTTTACAATTGGGGCATTTTGAGGTTTTGTGTTACGTTGGTTTTGTACACTGAGAATTTTTTCTCCTAACTTAGAAACAGGCCTGTATCCAAAGCTGGTCATGCATGTGTGTTCAGCTGTGGCCAACTTGTGTGACCCTGTAGGCTGTAGCCTGCCAGTCTCCTCTGTGCATAGGATTTTCCAGGCAAGAGATACTGGAGTGGGTAGCCATTCCCTCCTCCAGGGTATCTTCCCAACCTAGGGATAGAGCCCACATCTCTTGTGTCTCCTGAGTTGGCAGGTGGTTTCTTTAGAAAGAGGCCTGTATCCAAAAGGGTCTAGAAATACAAGGGAATCTGGTTGAGTAACTTAGTCTGGAACATTTTGGTTTGGTGCTTGAGGTTTTGTCTCTTTCACAACCACTGTTAATCAGACCATTCTTCTTTCCATCTTCATGATGCCAAAAGTGTCTGAGTCACTAGTGAACACTTGCAGACAAGAACATCTGCCCTCTTGTCCATTTCTTCTGGTTTCAGCATCTATAGAAGTGTTCCAGAATTTGCGGGCTATGAGAGCAGTCACAGTTCTGTTTCCGCAGAGTCAGATGCTGTTAAGGAGTGGGAACGTGCCTCTGCTCTTCATAATGACCTTCAGAACTTCTAGTGGCCTGTGTTTGTATTTTAGTCAGTGTCAAAGGAATGACCCAGGACTTTGTGTTCACGTTACAGATGGATGCAGAGGCTGAAGATAAAACGCTTCGTACCCGTGCCAAAGGAACCAAGGGTGAGTTAGCATGCAGATTCCGTGACCCCGTGCCCAGCACACCATGAATTGTGGGCATCCCATGCTTGGTCCCTGATGTGTAGTCAGGAGGACCACAACTTCCTCAGGGTTCCCGTTTTTAAATCAAGCCAGGACACTGCATCATGGTACTAAGAATATGAACCAGGAGTTGAAGGACCCAGAAAAGGTCAAATAATGTAGGATGCTAATGTTTACAAAATGCAACCATGAGTAGATTTAAACTTCTTGCAAAACAGTATAAGGGTCAGTGAGAGAAGCAGGCTTTGTGGAGAACTCAAATTATTGACATGACCTTTAACATCCAAAGGAAAAGTCCAAACCATTCATTTATTGCCAAAGTGAGTTTTGATTTTTATGTTATCTGGTTTAGTGGCTCCCAATCTAAACTTCATGCGAGTAAAATGACGATGTTTGGTTTTGGACTGTCCCCACTGGGGATTTCCCGCAGCTTTGCAGAGTCATGTCTGAAAGGTTTAACTTGCCGGTTACCCTCTCTTTTTGTAACCAACAGATGGTAATGTAATATTGAAATATAAACAGGCCCTTGATGATCGAAACATCTGGAAAACAGGATTGACTGGCAATACTACCCCTTAAGGAAAATAACTTTTATTATAATTAGCTATATTTGTGTGACCCTCTATTCTAAACGGAAGATTTGGCCTGGTCTCTGGAGGGAACTGGCTGGCTGTTCCCGACCTGACCCATCTCAGGTCGGCCTCCTGGTGGAGGAAGGGTTGGGTTGGGGAGTGATCTCGCAGTCGTTTGGAAGCATTTTGAGATTTACAGTTGAAAGCAGCTAATCAAATTCAATGCTTTTGTTAACTATGTTTGTTGTGTAGTCAAGATACATAATCCCCATTTCAGTGAAGTATAGAATCACCCATTTTTTAAAATTCGAGGATGATTTCTTTTTTTTTTTTCAGTTAAAATAGAACCTTGATTATCATTAGGCATGATAACCAAAATGCAGAATCATGCATTTGCATTTGGTCCAAGATATGGAAATTTTCTCTACCCAAACTAAAGTCATACAGTATTCTTTCTCAGGTCTAGTTTAAGTTACTTTAAAAGTAATTACATCATATATCCTATTATTTGGAGCAGCTTCCCTGGTGGCTCAGTGGTAAAGAATCTGCCTACAAGGCAGGACATACAGGTTTGATCCCTGGGTCGGGAAGATCTCCTGTAGAGGGAAATGGAAACCCACTCCAGTATTCTTGCTTGGGAAATCCCATGGACAGAGAAGCCTGGTGGGCTATAGTCTCTAATATTTGGAATGCAGTTTTGGAAACATCAAAGTTTTAGGCAGCAAAGTTCTCCATAGAATAAGAGTTTTTAAAACAAAACCAGTTTTATCACTATTTAGGATAGGGTCACGTCTGCCATAAATATCAGTATTCTAGGAACTGTATTTGGATTATTCGAATCTCTTATTCTGACTTCTGAAAGCACACGACTCTCTCGTACTTCAAATGCATTTTAATTTGTCATTCTTTTTGGACTTTGAATCCTTTTTGGCACATACATAAGCACTCTTAAACAGAGCCAAAATATTGTTGGAGAAATGAAACAACTGTTTCTCATGTAGTGTGAGTCATCTTTAAAACCACCTGTTGTCTCTCTCAATATGCTGCTTATTCTGTGGTAGGCAGGTATTTATAAACATGAACTTCTTTAGTTTCCATCATTTCCTTTTTTTTTCTCTAACTGCTTTCTTTTGAAAATTTATTTATTTTTTAATTGAAGGATAATTGCTTTGCAGAATTTTGTTGTTTTCTGTCAAACATCAACATGAATCAGCCATAGGTGTACATATGTCCCCTCCTCTTTCACCTCCCTCCCATCTTCCTCCCTATCCCACCCCTCTAGGTTGATACAGAGCCCCTGTTTGAGTTCCCTGAGATATACGGCATTTCCACTGGCTGTCTGTTTTACATTTGGTAATGTAAGTTTCCATGTTACTCTCTCCATACATCTTACCCTCTCCTCCTCACTCCCCGTGTTCATAAGTCTTCAGAAAAATCAAAGCTCTTCTTTCTATAAGTGTCTTATCTTTAATTGGAGGTTGAAATTAACATGACTCAAACTTCTTCTCTTTCTTCAGGAATAAAATTTGTGAAACAGAATCTTAGGACATTTATTAATAAAATATTGTCCATTTTATGTAAATGCTTGTTTAATATAAATAAGATGCAAACAAGATTCTTTTGAAAATTTTCCTAGAGACAATAAAATTGATTTAAAAAGTAGTTCAGGGACTTCCCTCGCAGTCCAGTGGGTAAGACTTCACCTCCCAGTGCAGAGGTGTGGGTTCGACACCTGGTCAGGGAGCTAAGATCTCACATACCTTGCAGCCAAAAAACCAACACGTGAAGCAGAAGCAATAGTGTAACAAATTCAATAAACTTAAAAAAATGGTCCACATTAAAAAAAATAAATAAATAAAATAAGAAATAGTTTGTCCTCTGTGCTCCTGTACTTTTTTGGTGAGACTCCAGAGACAGGTATTTGGAAGTTGATCCGTGACTACAAAGTCCCAGGGTCACTGGAGACCTGATCTAGAACTATCTGTTCTGGGCCCTGGTCACCTGTCTTCTTGTGTCCAAAGAACCAGAACCGGAAAGATAGATCAGCCCAGAGGGAAACTGTTGGGTCTGCACTAACCGGGTGGCGCTAGCACACAGCTACCAGTGCAGGAGATGTAGGAGGCTTGGGTTTGATCCCTGGGTCCAAGGAAGGCCTGGTAACCCACTCCAGCATTCTTGTCTAGCGAATCCCATGGACAGAGGAACCTGGTGGGTTATAGTCCATGGGGTTGAAAAGAGGCAGACAATACTAAGGTGACTCAGCACGGAGGTACAGCACAAACCATGCACTGGTCATTATCCGAGGAGGTGAAAGGTTTCTCTCATACAGTTTTCAAAATTATACACTGATTTTCCTTTTCTGTCTTTCTTTTTGTCGGTAGCACCAATGGATTCTCTAATGCAAGAGCTCAGGTAAGAGCTGCCCTTCTTTACTTTTTCTAAGATTGATTAGCTTTAATTATTAGAACGTTTGGTACTTTTTAAGCCTCAGACCCTCATTTTACTGTGAGCACTAAGCCTACGGGCCTATTTCATGTACCTTTGTCTCTATACCAAAGAGACAAAGAAGGGGAGAAACTACTGACCGTCCGTCTAAAACAATCCGAGCTAATATTTTGATAACAAGACACCATTTTTCCGTCACGTGAGTGGTTTCCCACTTTCTCCCCATAGGGTGTGCTGCCTCTGTGTGCACACCCTGCACATGGTTTGTTTTCATGCTGATGGAAACAGAGAACTGAGGTCATCTGAGAACTTGACTGAGCAATAAGCCCAGTCCAGAATGCTCCATGTTTCTCCTTAATAATCAGATAATTCTTTTATAGATTCCACGTGTAAGTGATATCACATGATATGTCTTTCTTGGTCAGGCTTGTTTTACTTAGTTCGATAATCCCAACATAGCTGCAAGTGATATTACTTAATTCCTTTTAAAGGCTGAGGACTATTCCATTGTACATATGTACCACATCTTCTTTATCCATTCATCTGTTGATGAACACTTACGTTGCTTCCATGTCTTGGCTAATACAAATGAACTTATTTACAAAACAGAAGTAGGCTCACAGACATAGAAAACAAAGTTATCTTTACGAAAAGGAAAGGGGGGATAAATGAGGAGTTTGGGATTAACATAGACACACTACTATATATAAAATCAATAAATAAGATCCTACTGTATAGCACAGGGAGCTATACTCAATATTTTGTACTAAACTCTAATGGAAAAGAATATGAAAAAGAAATTATACATAATATTTATATAGCTGAATCACTGTGCTGTGTACAAAACCTTGTGAATTAGCATACTTCAATTTTAAAAATTAAAAAAAATTATCAGATAATCATGTGAATTTTTGACTGTAGATATTTGAAGGTAATGTGACATGGAATTTGGGGTGGATCTAAGCACCTCAGACTTAGAGACTATGATATGGGCCTCAGGCAATGGTCTGGAAACTCCAGTTGAGTAGTTTTTGCAGAATAAACTCCAATACATAGATTTTCTTTCATAGAGTCTTTGCAAGGTCTAGCTTTGTTTTGTTTTGAAGTGCATATTTAAAAAAAAACGCATGCTACTGATACGTTTTCTGTCCTGGTGCTATTTTGTAACAAAATTTGTCAAGCAAGAGGAACCCCTTGTCTCTTCTCTAAGTGTGCAAACCCAGAAAGGCCCAGACTCAGGGTCTAATCTGTCTTTCTGAAAACAGCAATACGTGTTCCTCGGGGGAAGTGTGTGGAAACTGGAGCACGGGCAACAGTGTCTGGACATGTACCAGTGTGTGAATGTGTAACAGTGTCTGGTAGACCTGGAAATTTACAGTGTATGCATTGACAGTTCACATAGTCATTTTTCCAGGCAGTTGTGCTCTGTGACTTCCTAAAGGAGTGCCTTCAGTTCATTCATCAACTGAGTGGGATGGGATCTGTCAGAACTGGGTATAAGTCTTCATGCTGGTGCTTTTCTCTGTGGAAATATGTTTGTAGGAAAGCCATGGCCCTTTTCTACATGGATGTTGTCATTGAGAATTTTACATTTTAAACTGCTTTTATAAGAGTAGAGCCCAGAATACACCCACACATAGGGACAGGCTTAAATGGCTGAAGTATCTGGCCCCTTTAAATTCTTGCTTTTGCATCTTTTCTTGTTGACAATTCCTATTTGTTTGGAGATGATGTCTCTGAGGAATAGAGGAGAGAAGTTGACAGTGCTCAAGGATGTGGGGGTCTGTGATATGTGCCCTCCCAGGGGGGCTCATTGGGGGTCTCACAGCTGAAGAACTAAGTGTGTTTTCCAGTAGGGTTCTTTGTAGGGAGTTGAACTCCTCAGAGGCAGGGAAGGCCTTTTGAGTAATGTGTCTTGAAGAATAATGTGAAAAACAAAGGAAAATTTTGAAGAAATGAATATATTTTGTGTTTGTCCTAAAATTTATACAGAAAAAAGAAGACTTTAGCAGAGAGAAACAATTTTGTGAGAGAAGCAGCATTGTTTAAATAACCTCATTGGAAAAGACCTTGATGCTAGGAAACACTGAAGGCAGGAGAAGGGGACAGCAGAGGATGAGATGGTTGGATGGCACCACCAGCTTGATAGATATGAGTTTGAGAAAGCTCTGGGAGTTGGTGATAGACAGGGAAGCCTGGTGTGCTGCAGTCCGTGGGGTCACAAAGAGTCGGACACAACTGAGTGACTGAATTGAACTTATCTAATGGAGAAGTAGAGATTACTATTTAAGCAATATTTAAATATGTTAATATTTATTAACATCAATAATTACAGTCAAACTAATATTTATTGAGAGCCAGAGAGTCTGAGAGTCCTGGAGCAATTTGTTTCATCAATTATCCAAGAACCTTACAAGGTAGAAACTATTATTTTTCCAATTTTTGGATGAAGAAAGTAAAAATAAATAGTTTGCATAAATAGCCTAAGATTAAACAACTAGTAAGGAATTCAGACTTCTGACTCAGGCCAGCTCCTCACCCTGGCTGCATGCTCTCACCTGCACAGTTAATGCTGATTGCCCAGAATATGAATCAAAAAGAAAGTCTGCCATCCATGTCCTCAGAATCTGGATTGTTACAAGTTTGCAGTTTAACTCTTACGGTTTATTTTTCAAAGCCTGTTGGTGTTCAGTTGCTTAGTTGTGTCCAACTCTTTGTGATCCTATGGACTGTAGCTTGCCAGGCTTCTCTGTCCATGGGATTCTCTAGGCAAGAATACTGGAGTGGGTTCCAGGGGATCTCCAACCCAGGGATCAAGCTTGCATTTCTAAGCCTAGTTTTCTGAAATTCAAAAGAGAATACACTTCAATTAAAAATAACATTTCCTAGTCTCCTAATTCTCTAAAAAAGTGTTCGTCAAATATTCAATTTTACCTAACTTGTCATTAAATTAATCAATCAATTCAGAAAGCTTGTGATAATTGCTGGAAAATTCATAAGCAAAATGAATTCACCTATTTTTTTCTTTACTGAAAATGAGTTTATATAAATTTACTGATTGTTGTTAATTTGATAATTACTTATTTTCATCAGCCTGATCATGCTCAGGCTAAATAGGTCTCACACTGTTTCTTAAATGGCTCAAGTTGATCCAGGTATGAACCCTAATTGCCGTTCTATATAAACCTTGGGAAAAAGTCCGATTCATATGGAAAATTATAGTTTTGGTCTCTTTTTAATTTTGTTCAACTTTATCCGTTTGCTACACTTGTTCCTCTGACTGATTCTGCACCTTTGTTCGGGTCCAGAACCCAGAATTTGTTGCCCTTGAATTCTGAGCATCTAAGGAAATGTGGCTGATTTTCCCCAGTGTAAAAGTTGGCAACTTTATTTAGTTCTTTCTTTTAGAATGCATTGGACATGTTATTGCTTCTACAGCTACTACTTACAAAAACACTAATACAAGTGAAGCTGATTTAAATATACTGCATATTGTTCCTGACACTAATAAAAATTGATACTGGCATTCTCATCTTCATATGATCCTCTATGTCAGCTACTATCCTCACCATTAAAAAAGCAATTTATAACCCCAGACCCACCTTTAATCATGTGTCTTATTAGCATTTCCAGCTTTTCCTCCAGCACAATTCAGGTTACATGTGATGCTGAGGGGGCTCTCACACGTCCGTCTAAATCATGACTTGGATTTTCTGTGCTCTTTTCTTTATTACTGTTATCCTTAATCTGATCCTCCTGCAATTGCATCTGCTAATATTGGTAATTGTGTCCTGCGTCGGCAAAGTGTTTTACACCAGTCCAGCCCCTCTTCTCTCATTAGGAAAATATATTCCAGCCTCTGAAATGGTTTTACTATGTGACTCCTTAGAGGCACAAGTGAATTCAAGGCTCTTAATTATATTAGAGGTAAGTCCCACTGTCCTTTCATGGTCTTATTGCTGCCTCCCAGTTAGCTGAAGTTTTGTAGTAAAATTTTAATTTAATTGTCTCTTTTTACTGTGTTCAGTCACTAAATCATATCTGACTGTGACCCCATGGACTGCAGCAAGCCAGGCATCCCTGTCCTTCACAATCTCCTGGAGTTTGTTCAAATTCATGTCCAATGAGTGATGCTATCCAACCATCTCATCCTCTGCCACCTCCTTCTCCTTTGGTCTTCAATCTTTCCCAGCATCAGGGTCTTTTCTAATGAGTTGGCTTTTAACATCAGGTGGCCAAAATATTGGAGCTTCACCTTCAGCACCATTCCTTGCAATGAATATTCAGTGTTGATTTCAAGTGACCTTGTCTAAATTTAACTGACAAGCTCGGTTGGGGGAAATTAGTCCTTTATTCCCACAAGGTCTTTGACTGAAAGAGACTGGACCAGAGTCAGAACTGTAGGCCTGCCTGTGGTCCAGCGTGTACTCCACGTCTCACCAGACACAGTATAGTCACTGTATTGCCCCATTACTGCAGACCCTAGCATTCCTTTGTTTCCCCAATAATCTTTACTTTTTAGAGCAGTTTTATATTCACAGCAAAACTGAGCAGAAGGTGCAGAACTCCACATAGGCCCCCACAACCTCCCCCACTGTCAGCATCCCCACCAGGTGGTATCGTTATTACAACTTATGAACCTGCACTGGAATGTTGAGATCCCATCTTAGCATCCACATTTGGGGGAATATTTACTTACTCCTCATCAATAGGTGAATAACTCAAGGTGGACTATATCAGACCTGCAAACCAAGCCCAGCATGTTTTCTTGATTCGCAGCACTGCAGATTAGAGATCACTGTCCTTCCTTCCAGATTTTTGTATCCCATGAATGAGTTATGTGATTTTAAGTCTGTGTTCAAATACCTGGAGTTCGTACAAATCTCTGTTCATTCTAGTTGTTTTCCTTTCAAAGCACTGTCTCCCAGGTGATGAACTGTCATGGGCCTTGTCCTTCTGAGACAGATTTTACAGATTGTGAGGTGTGTGTTGTTTTTGCCATCGGCCTGAGGTCAAGGACAGGCATTTAGAATGGGGCCAACACAGCAGGTGGAGCTGAGAGACTGAAGAGCAGTGCTTTCCAGATTGCATCTATAACATGACAATTGCATGGGGCAGGGTGCTCCCCAGCTTAGTTATGTATGTTCTACTTTCCAGCATAAAGCCTGCATTTTGGAAAAAACACCATGGGACTTATACATAAATATTCCGAATAAAGTTTCTCAGAAAAAATAAGAACAAGCAAATGTGCTTTCTTTTCTCTACCTTTTCTTTCCATGTTCCAATGTTATCACAAGGATATGGGTGGTACAGGTCAGCCAACAGTTCTAGGACATATGGCGCAAACATCTTCAGAAACCAGACCTTTTCTAAAATCGTGATGCAGGCCACTCTTGTGTGCGACACACGAAGATGCACCTGCCAAGGCTCTAGGTTTGCAGAACTCAACCACAGAGATCACTGTTTATCCACTTAGCTCTTATTTCTTTGGTGCTTGCTTGCTTCAGTTGTGTCCGACTCTACGACCCCATGGACTGTAGCCTGCCAGGCTCCTCTGTCCATGGGATTCTCCAGGCGATAATACTGGAGTAGGTTGCCATTTCCTTCTCCAGGAGATCTCAACCCAAGGAGTGAACCCACGTCTCTTGCCTCTCCTGCATTGGCAGGCAGTTTCTTTACCCCTAGCGCCACCTGGATACACAAACCTTGTTACACAGCACAGTTTGCTACTCTTGATTGAAGAAAGAATATTTCCTTCCATGGCGTTCATTAGGCAGTTACTCTGCACTAGTGTTGCCGCAATTAGCACATTGGTATAATAAACTAGGGGATTATATGATAACATCCCTGTGGGAGACATTGTAAAGGGAGAGGTCCCCTCCTACTCGGGGACCAGGTGTCACCCAGAGCGTTCCAGCTCGGAGCACCCCTGGGTGCTTATTAGAAATGCAGGTTCCCATGTGGGTTCTCTGAGGACATGGCAACCACTCCAGTATGCTTGCCTGGGAAATCCCATGGACAAAGGAGCCTGCAGGACACAGTCTGTTGGGATGCAAGGAGTCAGACACGATTGAATGACTAACACTTACACTTTTCACAGGCATCTACAATGTATTCTCAGAAGATTTGGTTATGTCTCAGACAAAATCCAGAGTCTCTTTCAGCTTCCATGGATCACGTGACTGCCTTGTCACCTTGAGGTGGAGGTAACCAATGCACTGAGGTTCCTTCAACCTGCCCAGGCAAGTCTCAGTTCAGATGCGGTCACTGTCTTCTCACCCAGTTGTTCCATGGAGCATCTCTAACCCAGTGTAGAAGAATTTCATTCCATCTCTTATTTCTCCTTCATCTTCTGAGAAAGAATGGTGAATATGAATCACGGCAGGGTTCTTCATCTCTGCTGTTCTCTCTCAAGTGAGCTATCAATATACCCACTTGAAGTCTCCTCTCAATTACAGTGTGTGTTTGCAAACGTAAGAGTTCTGACACTTTGTTGCGTTTTTCCTGCTGGAAACGTGAACCCAGATAAACGTGTCCCGCATGCTGACACGTCAACTCCCTACCCCTAAAGCATGTGTGTGCTTTAGTTGCAGTGTTCCCTCTCCGTGCCTAACTTCCTGGAACTCTAACACAGACGGGGACTTTGTTAGGGGAGTGTGTTGGGGAGAAACTGAGTGAACCGCCGCCCTGGATCCAGGGGACACCGCCATGGGTCAGACCCTCTGTGGGACTTCAGAGCCATGTTCAAATGCCACATCCCTCTGCCTTCTTGACTAAGACTGCTCCATGCAGCATTTTCAGTCTTGGCCCCTGGTCCCACTAACTGTCCCCCACCTCCAAGCAGAGCTAAACTGACCTCCGGCTTTATGCAGACATGTCTTCTGACTCATCTGTGCCTTTGAAGCTCTCTGCTACCTTTTCACTTAGTTTTTTCCTTGTGTGATCATTCTCCTTGTTTATTTCATCCTCCTTGAGACAGAAAGTGCTTTTTTTGTATCACATCCACTCCCAAATGTTCTTCTAGTTTCATCACCAGACTGTTTTCTGTAGGAAATCCCAAGCCTAAAACTCCTTCTTATTTTATTTTATATCATTCTCTTTCCATCTCAATTCTATTACATCTGCTCCTGGCAATGTTCTCTCCTTTATCTTTTCCCCTGTGAGATTTGTAGTCACTCTTTAAGGCTAATGACTAATGTCATCTCTGCCGTGAGCTGTCCCCATGACCTCCCAGGCTGACTAATACTTTCTTCCATTGTGTCCCCAAAGCACTTCTTTTCCTGTCTGTTTTAAAGCACTTATTACTTTGAATTATAGCTATTTTATTATTCATTCATCCATCTGTCCACCCATCTAGAAGAAAGCAGATCCCCTGCCTTCAAGTTTAGAATTTGGTTGGTGAGACATCAAAAAAAAGAGCAAACTATTGAACAAAACTTTAATGAAACATACATAATTCTTTCTCATATACTGTAAACTTTTTGAAAAGAAGAAATCTATTTTATTTATCATTGTATCTTTAGTACATGATGTTAATTGAGGTTTTTTTTTCTTATTGTCTACAAATGTTCATTTAGAGAATAAGTAATGCAATTAGTGGGCTTCATAGGTGGTACAGTGGTAAAGAATCCACCTGCCATTGAGGAAGACACAGGAGACCCAAGTTCAATCCCTGGGTCAGGAAGACCTGGAGACCTGCAGAACGGATTACTGGCAACTCACTCCAGTATTCTAGCTAGGGAAATCCCATGGACAGAGAAGCCTGGTGGGCTTACAGTGCATGAGATCGCAAGGAGTCAGACATGGCTGAGCAAGCACCTTTACCTTGATGTAATTAGTGACTCGTATGAAGGAGCTTTTATTTAATATGTTGATTCTCTTTTATATAGTGCCTATAACCTCTCTGCGTTCAAATTCTTTAATTCTTTCCTTACTTATGTCCCTTCAAAGTCAAGACTATTTAAAAGGGTTAAGACCCCATAGTAATAAAATAATAAAAAATTCCCAAAAAGTAGAAAAAATAAATAATACCAAGACTGTTTAGTTGGCAAAGCTTCCACCAGCCCCTTGACTACAAACCAGACCACTCTCACTGTAATAATCATTTCTCTTTTATTTATTTTTTTTATTAAACATTTTTTTTATTAGTTTTGCCAAACAATGACATGATATCACCATGGGTTTACATATGCTCCCCCTCCAGAACCCCCCTCCCTCCTCCCTCCCCCCGGGAAATCTCGTTGCACCAGTCCCAAGCATCAATCCTGGGCCGGCTATTGCTTAGACATATGATAATTAACATGTTTCAATGCCATTCTCCCATATCATCCCACCCTTTCCCTCATCCACAGAGGCCCTGAGTCTATTCTATACATCTGCGTTCCTTTTGCTGTCTCGCATGCTGGGTTCTCGTTACCGTCTTTCTAAATTCCATATATATGCGTTAATATACTGTATTGTTGTTTTGGCTTCTGGCTTACTTCACTCTGGATAATGGGCTCCAGTTTTGTCCATCTGAGTAGAACTGATTCAAATGAATTTTTCCTTAATGCTGAGTAATATTCCATTGTGTATATGTACCACAGCTTTCTTATCCATTCATCAGTTGATGGGCATCTAGGTTGGTTCCATGTCCTGGCTATTGTAAACAATGCAGCGATGAACATTGGGGTACACTGTCTCTTTCAATTCTGGTTTCCTCGGTATATATGCCCAACAGTGGGATTGCTGGGTCATATGGCAGGACTATTTGCAGTTTTTTAAGGAACCTCCACACTGTTTTCCATAGAGGCTGTACTAGTTTGCAATCCCACCAACAGTGTAAGAGAGTTCCCTTTTCTCCACATCCTCTCCAGCATTTATTACTTGTGGATTTTTGGACTGCAGCCATTCTGAGTGGTGTAAAGTGATATCTCATTGTGGTTTTGATTTGCATTTCTCTGATAATGAGTGATGTTGAGCATCTTTTCATGTGTTTGTTAGCCATTTTTATGTCTTCTTTGGAGAAACGTCTGTTCAATTCTTTGGCCCACTTTTTGATTGGGTTGTTTATTTTCCTAGAATGGAGCTGCAGGAGTTGCTTGTATATTTTTGAGATTAATTGTTTGTC
>ML661885.1:488058-603242 GCA_007570785.1 Antilocapra americana | reverse complement strand
GAGTGTGGACTCCGCGTCCTATTCCTCCGCCATCTTAGTCCCTCCCCTCATTTCTCTTTTATTTTCTACCATCATACATGTTTTCCTCTACAGTCTATTTCATCCAACATAAAAGCAAAGTGTTCTTAATTCTGTTACTTTCTCCCTTAGTTTCTTTTGGTCATTTTCAGTCAGGAAAAGAAATCACAGCCAGAATATAAGTGCCTACTGCCCGTTTCTGAAATGCTTTTGGAAGGAATCAGCCAGTGAGTCTGTGGACAGGAGGCCTGGGGTCCCAGGGCAGCAGGTAGAACCACTCCTACTGGATTCCCGGACACTTGGAGGAAAGTGAGGACTGGAGCGTCTGATCCGTGAAGGTGCTCACGTGGTCCCCATCTGAGGTCGGGGACATTCCTCCACTCTATGGCATGCTGCTCATGGGGCAGAATATTCTCCAGGCCAGGACAGCCAAACTTGTAGGGAAACGATTTCATATGCCCAGGGTGACCATGGAGTCAGCTCTGCTCTTCCTTGTACCCCCTGGAAGCCGAGAGAGTTCAGACCCCTCAGTCCTCTGAGGGCCTGTGTCCTTGGAGGTAGAAGCAGACACAGAGCCCACCTCTCTTGGGGTCAGGGGCTCCAAGTTCCTTGCAGGAAGGAAGGGCTGGCAGGCCCACTCACCTTCCTGCCCTCACCTGCCTCTCTGATTCTATCTCAGCTCTTATCTCTGGTTCTCCCTTAGCTCCCCAGTCTCTAAACACTGGACCCCTACTCCAGGTGTGTCCCTGACCCTCTTTGCTGGTGACTTCTTGGTGAACTCTTCCAGGCTTTCAGTCCACTTGCATGTCTAATCTGCTCTTCCCTGAACTTCAGACTCACTCTAATGGGAAGAGACTTGTGGACTTGCAGGCTCAATCTTTAGTTGAGAGCTTCTAAATCAGAGACAGCCTCTGAAAGCAAGCTATTTCTGATTCAGTGGAATACTTGGCTGCCAAAGCACTGCACAGATTTGTGTGTGTGCATATATATACTTCCACATACACATCTATGGTGAGATGACACATACATTTACATACACCCAATTTTAATAATACATCAGAGGAGAGGATCCATGCTAATTCAGCACTCCCTTGACTATTTTAACGCTTGATCCTCCTTTTAAATATTTCTCCTGCACAGCAGCAAGTTCTGTGAAATGATTCATAATATGTTTTGGTGAAGTGGAGAAGGATAAATGGAAGCCATCCAAATGTCAGACACTCTTGTTCATATCGATGGCCTTGTGTGTATCTATAAGTTTCTAGGTTTTTTTTTTTTTTTAGTTCAGGTAACTAAGAAAGGAGACTAGATTTATGGACCAAATATCTGCATTCAGGTAAATGTCAAGAAATAAAATCGGCATTTACGATGGTAGTCATAAAAGAGCCACATGCTCTAAAAGTGTCTTTTGTCACAGTCATGTTAAAAGCCAGACATCACCGTGTTAGTTGATGGAGTTGTGATGTTGCGTTTGTGTGTGCGCCTGGTCTGTTTTGTTTCCATCAGTGGGTGAGCCTCTCCCTCATGTTGGTCGCTCTTGGCATCTATTTCTGCTGGTCTTTGACATTGTGCCCTCGGCACACTCACACACAAATGCACACTCGCACACAGGTGCACACGGGCACACACAGGTGCACATACACACACACGGGCACATGCACAGTGCACACACAAAGGTACATATGCACACGCACACGGGCACATGCACAGTGCACACACACACAGGTGCACACGCACACATGGATACACACAGTTTCCTCCCAGCCTCCTTTCCCTGATGTTTCCACCTCACAGTCTCTCCCTCTCTCTCTCTTTCCTTCTCTTCATATTACCTTTTCTTCTTCTGCAAATGTCTACTTTCAATGTTCTACTAGGCCCACCCCTCTTGAAACTGAGAAAACCATTCTTTTGAACACTGAGAAATATCTATGGTAGAAATCACACCAGGAATGACCAGGAAAAGAAATCAGCAAATAATGAAAAAGGTCAACATTGACAAAATCTGTTCTAGATGACAAAAATGATGTGACTCTCCTTCTTACTACAGAATAATCAAATATAAAGACTGACAGAAGTATGTATATATAAATGTCATCTGAAGAAGTGAATTCATTATAATTTAAAGAGCATGAAGCTACTATGTTAGTTGCTAATATGCCAAATATGGCTATGATTATCTTTTGAATGTAAAAACACTGCATTCTTTTTTAATATTTTTATTTTTTCATTAATTAACTAATTGGCTATACCAGGTCTTAGTTGTGGTACACGGGATCTTTGCTCTTCGTTGAAGCATGGGGGTTTTTAGTTCTAGCCTGCAAAGTCTTAGTTTTGATATGTGGGATCTAGTTCCCTGACCAGGGATTAAATCTGGGCCCCCTGCATTGGGAGAGTCGAGTCTTAGCCACTCGACCACCAGGGAAACATCCAAAACATTTCATTCTTACATCGAATTTTTAAATGAATTAAGCCTTACTCTCTGTCATTCTCAATATTCAGAGCTTGCTCCTTAGAAAGAGTTCACGTCTGCACATCTTGGGAAAAAGAAAAAGTCAGTAAATGTTCACAGCAGAGAACAGAGGACACCTGTGTTCTATTCATTCAGTACTAAACTAAGTGGTACTTTATGCTTCCTGATCTTCATTTAAAGCCACCAAATGTAGGGTTTACTTGTGTGGTCCTGATGTGTTTCCGGGAGTGACTGCCCCATGGTCACAAAGAGGCTGCAAACCCATCCCTAGTTCATGATTGTACTTTGTGAATAAAGTAGGATTTACTGACTCACCTGCTCCCATTAACCCCAGTCCCTACCATATCTCTTTTGGCTTTCCTTGCTGGAGAGGGCAACTAGGAGCAAAAGCCCATGTGGATCAACGACCTGTTGTTCCAAGGAGAATGGGCAGCCACATCATCTGAACAGTCACTGGGTAGGTTTTGATGCCTCTCCCAGGGAAAGGCAATTCCTGTTTGCATGAAGTCATCTTCATACACTTACATCTGGATGGAATTCAGCTTCAGGCCACATTTATGAATAGTGATACCAAGACCCAGGCCTTACAGATGCACTGGTGCTGGTGCGTGTATGCTCAAGTCACATCCGACTGTTTGCAGCCCCAAGGACTGTAGCCCTCCAGGCTCCTCTGTCCATAGAATTTTCCATGGAGTGAATATACTGAAGTGGGTTGCCATTTTCTCCTCCAGGGCATCTTCTCGACCCAGGGATCAAACCCTTGTCTCCTGCGTCTCCTGCATTGATAGGCGGGTTCTTTACCACTGCGCCACCTGGGAAATCTATAGATGTACAGGAGACAAGAAATGAACAAGAAGCACTCTGTTCCCTTTTAGACAGTTCCAGGTTACTGGGAGAGACAATGACAATTAGGGAGTTAAGTTTTACAATCATGGAAACTTCTAGACCCCCACGGTGGCACAGTAGGAGTGTGTTCTGACCTTGTCGTCAAAATGATATCACAGGGAAGAGTATGTCCACCAGCCTGGTGGGGCGAGGGGAGCAGGAGGGTTGAGAAAGTGTTCTTAGCTCCTTCCACTGTTACTCAGGATTCAGAACAAGTTTTTATTGTTGTTGTTGTTATCATTATTATTATTACAATGTGGCTTTTAATGGCTTGACTTTTTTATGAAAAAACTGTTGTGGACATTATGCAAGTAATTGATCATTCATAAAACTTAATCCCAATTAAATGAGGAAAAAGCATCTATTAGCTCTGGCCTTATGGGAAAAAAACTCTCGCTCATATAAATCTGATATTATCAAATAACCTTGCCAATGGAATCAGTGTTCCATGACAGCAAACCAACCATCGATAAATAGCAACGACGTGGCTGCTGAATTGATGACATGAGTCACAGGAGAAGCTTAAATTATAGGTTTTCTCTGGGTGCTGTGCTTTACACAGCTCTGTGAACGTGAGCGTGGGCACGAGTGTCCACTATGTGTCTGAGGGAGCTGGGTGTGGACTCGGGGATCGTCCTCCATGAAAGAAAAGTGACTCCCCACGCTCATCTGTGTAAAGGTAAACTTGTGTTTGCAGTGGCCTGTGACTTGGAAATCAGGAGGCCCATTTTAAGTGAACACAGACTTAACTTTCCCGCAGAGGGCTGTCTCCTGATGTCATAGAAGCTGGTCCAGTAGCCGGGCCAGAACTTGCTGCCTAAGTCTTGCCATTCCTCCCAGGTACTCGGCTGTGGGGGCTGCTCCCAGGGTTGGTCCCTCTCATTGTCTGCATACCCCTCCATCCACACCCTCCTTCTTGCCTAGCATCCCTGCTTGCCTAGATGGCTTACCTGGTGACCTACATCCCTAAGGGACCTGAGCCCTGGTCACCATGACCTTCAAGTTTTCTGGCTGCTGCCCAGCTGGTCGGCTGTCAAGTCTGGCCAGAAAGAACCAGGAGAGGCCAAGAGGGTCACTTAAGGGCCAAATGTATTCTTCTCTGTTCCCCAAATTTAATGGCAGCCTTGCTATTCTTGATGGCCAGGATCCATACTCCTGCCAGGATGGCAACCCTCCCCTGCCTGCTGGACTCCCTGCCCAAGAAATCCACATACTGAGAGGCAGGCAGAGCTGGAACTTTGAACGGACTCTCAGGTGTCCTCCAGTGGAAGCCCTCCCTTAGGGGACCAGGATCTTTAGACCCTCAGAGGATAGATTTAGGGGCGGTAATGTACAGATCCTTCAAGTTGGTCATTAGGAGTCATGCTAAACCAAGTCATTCCTAATTCCACCTGTTTGTTAGTTCTTGGACCCAAATATCCAAACCATGGAGGGCAGGACGCTGCACAACGGTCATCAGGTGTGCACACTGGCCCCAAAGAAGGCACACCCTCTTGGCAGGGTAGCACCTTCAAGCCAGCATCTCAGCTTTGCCTTTCAGAGGTTATTCTGTCACTCCATCAAGCCAGGATGTGCTGTAAGTCATACCAGTGGTGTATCCAGTTATTTTCTTTGTCTTCCTAGCTGGGTCTCTTAGAGTCGTATGAGAATTCTTGTTGGCAGAACATTCAGATAGCAGTGCTCTCTGAAGCGCTGAAGATGGGGCAGGCGAATCCATACTCAAATATATGTTGTGTGTGTGTTAGTCACCCAGTCGTGTCCTATTCTTTGTGACTCCACAGACTGTAGCCCGCCAGGTTCCTCTGTCCTTGGGATTCTCCCAGGCAGGAATACTGGAATGGGTTGCCATTTCCTTCTTCAGGGGATCTTCTGGACCTAAGGATCATACCCACGTTTCCTGCACTGGCAGGAGGATTCTCTACTGCTGAGCCGGTGGGGGGAATGCCAACAGTCCTGGTTCCACTCGCTGATGGAGGTTGGAGAGTATGTATCTGGCACATCAGTGACTGCAAAACACTCACAGTTGCGTCTGTGTTAATCTGTAAAGCAAATATCCTTTATTTTGGTCTAGCAGTTGCAATTAGAACTATTATTTGAGTTTGTGGTCGCCCACTGTTAACCTCGAGGATCAGTCTTACTAAAAGTCTGCACTTTAACTTTTTATTTTATTTTGGAATATAGCCAATTAACAGTGTTGTGATAGGTTCAGGTGCATATCAGAGTGGCTTAGCTATACATCTACATGTATCCATTCTCCCCCAGACTCCGCTCTCATCCAGACTGCCACATGACATTGAGCAGAGTTCTCTGTGTTGTACAGCAGGTCTTTGTTGGGTATCCATTTTAAATACAACAGTGTGTGCATGTCCATCCCAAACTCCCTAATTATCCCCTCCCCCCATCCTTCCCCCAGGCAACCACAAGTTGCTTCTTTAAGTCTGTGAGTCCCTTTCTGTTTTGTGAATAAGTTATTTTGTATCACTTCTTTTTAGATTCCATGTATGCAGGATGTCATATGCTATTTCTCTAACTTCCTTCATTCACACTGTTAAATTTAATGAAGAGAAAAAGCATAGGGCTCACCAGCCATGCATCCTTAGTTTTAAGGGACACTAATCACTGTCATTTCGTCAAGAATATGATGTTTGGGGGTTACTATTTTGATGCTGGAATGGGGAAGTTTTAGAGAATTCCACTTACAGTTCCCACTTTGCTTGCCAAGAAGCCAGTTATGTTTTTGTGTTTACCTGAAGAGGAAAGAGCCTGAGTGCCTCTTCATTTGTGTATAAGTTTTTCTGCCATGTTTTTGCCCACTTTTAAATTACTTGTCATTTTTCCTATTAATTTGAAAGAAATTCTTTGTCTTATTGTCCTTTTATTGTTTTGAAGAGTGTAATATATCTACAAAAGCATGTGCTTATCATAAGAGTAGAGCTCAGTGAATTTTCACAACCTAAACAGGTTTGTGTAAATAGGTTAAAAACCAGAGTAATGACAGAAAGCTCTCCTTATTGGCTGGTATCTCTTGATGAATAAAGGTTATTCAGTTTAAGGCGTTCTAATTTTTCCTTTAAATTATTGCATTTTGTAAACTGCTTAGTAAGTTTTTGCCAAGGTCATGAAAGCACTTTCTCACATTTTTTTATGGAAGTTTTATTATTTTATAGTACATGGTTTAAATCCATAACTTGTCGTGAATAGTTTGTTGTATGCACCATCAGTTAGAGTCAAGACTTTTTTTTATCAGATAAATATTCAGTTGACCTAGTGCCAGTCACTGAAGAGACAACTCTTTCCTCAGTGACACCTTTGCCATAAGTTGGCCGTATTTGTGTGAGTCTATTTCTGGACCCAATAGATGAAACATATACTCTGTTCTTTTTCTCTATTTGTTTATGTTTGCACCAGAAACACCTGTCTCAGGTACTAAACTCTGACATCCAGGTCTGTAAGTCTTTCAACTTCTTCATTGTTCTTCCTCAAGACCATTTTTGCTATTCTTGGTTCTTTTCATTTCCATACAGATTTTAGAGTTGTCAATTACTAAAACAAGAAGAAAATTCTTGGGATTTTGTTTAGGGTTGCTTTAATCTAGTAGATAAAATTTGAGAAGAATTGACATCTCTCAGTACTGAATCTTTTATTCCATGAACATTTTATGTTTCTTTCTTTTATTTTCTCAAAATGTTATTTGCTTTGTTTAAGTTTTATGTGTCTTGTATTAGTTTATTCCTCAGTATTTCATACTTCCATGCAACATAAATGGTTTTATTTTAATTTTTTCTCATTTTTTATCACTGGCTTATAGAAGTTCAAATCATTTTAAACAGTGACTTCATTAAATTTGCTTCCTTATTTTAATAATTTATCTGTAGGTTCTTTGGAATTTTCCTCAAATACTATCATGTCTCTGAAAATAATAATAGTATAAGTTTTTTCTTTTTCAAACATCATACTTGAATTTTTTTTTACTGCCAGTCATTTTTCAAATTTATACTTCTGGATCCCTTCCTGTGAGTCTGTGCTTTTCTTTCTAACCAGAAGAAAACAACAAGAATACCCAGTATGAATTTTCCCTGGAAATATTGGAGCACGTAAATAGTTTCTTGGACTCAGGGATTTATAACTTCCATTTGTTTTCCTGTTCTATTCTTTTGGGGCGATGTACTCAAAATACAGCTATTGCTGAACAGACATTTTAAAATTAATTTGTATTGGAGAATAGTTGATGTACAATGCCGTGTTAGTTTCAGGTGTACAGCAAAGTGAGTTGGTTATATACATATATCCACTCTTTTTTAGATTATATTCACATATATGTGGGGAATCGATGTCACAATATGTCTGTGCTGAGTCACTTCAGTCGTGTCCAACTCTTTGCAACCCTAAGGACTGTTAGCCCCCCAAGCTCCTCTGTGCATGGGGATTCTCCAGGCAAGAATACTGGAGTGGATTTTGATCCTCTCCTCTGGGGGATCTTCCCAACCCAGGGATCAAACCTGCATCTCTTACATAGGCATTGGCAGGCAGGATTCTTTACCACTAGTGCCACCTGGGAAGCCCATTCCCATATATGAACCTGTGTTTTTAAATGTGTTACATGTCTTCTGTTAACTTGCATTTATTTATTACTGTATAAAATAAGCTGGAAAATTATTCTAGAACTCAGTGTTCATTGCACAGATTTGAGGGACTCACAGTTTCCTAAACCTGAAAGGTCAGTGAATTTGACGTCAAACAGACCTCCAGCAATGAATCTATTATCAATGTTATCTAATTGCTATTGCCCTCGATCATTTTTGAATAAAATGTCAGCAATATATTGTCATCAAAGGGAGCACCATTTCCAGTTAGAATTCAGGTTACTAAATGGAAGCATTTTCTGAATATGTAACCAAAAATTTCAGGTAAAAATACAGATCTTCTAAAGATATTTTAGTAAAATCAAAACCGCAGATATAAAATATGGCGTTGAAAGGTATTCGGTGCATCGGTAACGCTCCCTGGAGGACTCTGCATGTTTGAAGCAACAGTTTGATTGAATAGAACAATAAATGCAGGGCTGAGTGTATTTTTTCTCTTTCTTTCTCATCTACTAGAAAAATATAGATAATAGAGCTCATTTATTTCCTTAACATTTCAGAGCTCTGCAGATGGGAAAACACAACCCAGTGGAAATGATTTCTGGCAACCTTGAGAAGATATGTTAGCATTTTGTGGCATTTCTTTCAGTGACATGTAAAGCCTGGCTTTCCCTCACTGCAGTGTCACAGTGAAGTGTCACAATAAAGCCAAAACAGTGTGCCCTCGGGGAAAACCAGGGAGAGGGACCATTCTCCATGCACACACAAAGGGTAATATTTATTATAAAGGCTTTCATTTCAGCTCCAAATGCTGCCTGGGCCACAGCTACTTTGCAGTGGAAAAATGCACAGAATGTGAGATTTAAAGCAAATGTTGTGTATAAATCTAATATGATTTATGTAAATACAAATACGATGTAAAAAAGCAGAACACATTTACAGACACACAAGCCTGCGTCAGTCTGTGCAGGGCAGCAGGTCGGGGAGAGTTTGGAGTTGCTTGGTGGAGGCTTCAGCCGGGTTTTGCTGGAGTACAAGGCTCCCTGGTTCAGAACTGCCTTGTCCTGACCTGTTTTTGTCAGCAGCAGCAAGGATATCACCTTCTTTGCCCGCCACATGTGATATGGAAATTGTTATCCCTCTTCGTTGGATGGGGAATTTAGCATCCTAGAAGATTCAATTACTCGTTGCAGATGACACAGTTAATATTATGTAAGGAGCTTCATACACTGTTAGTATCAAATGTATTAATTTATTTGAAGCTTTATTTGTATTTTTGGTAGAACTTTAATATCCTTTTCAACCTTCCACATGTTATTGTTCGGACCCAAATGCTGAACTTGATCTTTGTTATCATTAATGTCTTCTTATTATGTTCATTCTATTACTCTACACTATGGACATTGTGAGGGGAGCCTGTATCTTAACCACGTCTTTCAGCATTTTTCTTTGCTTTGACTGAGCATCATCTCCTGCTTTAATGATCGCTGAACCATTGGGATCAGCCCTGTGGCAGATGGCTTCCTCCGGTTAGAGTGGTGACTGGTTTAACAGGCCCTGCTCCACCCAGTTGTCAAAGGCAGAAGGAAATTACCCAGATTCCTTGTTCTGATTTAGCGACACATAGGGAGAGCATGAACTTTGGGGACTAGCAGGTCAGATTCAAATATCAGCCCCACCAGTTATAGGTCATGTGATTTTGAGAAGTTCCTTGTCTTCCTGAGTAAACTTGGATGAAAACGTTAACAAGATAATAATATTAACAGGGCCGCCCTGGTGGCTCAGTGGTAAAGAATCTGCCTGCCAATACAGGCGACATGGGTCTGATCCTTGATGCAGGGAGATCCCACGTGCTGTGGAGCAGTGAAGCCCATGTGTGGCAACTCCCGAGCCTGTGCTCTGGAGATCATGCACTGCCGTGCGCCCTAGAGCCCGTGCTTCGCAACAAGAGAAGCCACAGCAATGAGGGGCTTGCGCACTGCAGCTAGAGAGTAGACCCCCCCTTGCTGCAACTAGAGAAAAGCCCGTGTAGCAGCGAAGACCCAGCACAGTCAAAAATAAATAAATAAAATTATATTTAAAAAAAATTAGAACAAATTATGTAGCTCCAGGAGATAATTTATATTCAAAAGTATATACTGACAAGGCAAAATCTATAAAAATCCCACCGGAACTAGATGTTCCACCTCATCCATCACCCCAGCCATCAGAAAGAAATGGTGTTTGTGGGACTGGCCAAGCCCTCCAGCCAGGTCTCTGACTGTGATCAGTGTTTCCTGGTGCTGACGAAGCTTTGTTTGAATAAACCTTCCCAGCCTCTTTTCCAGAGTCCATGCTCTGCTTACCTTGGTGTTTAGAGTCCACTTTCCTTCCCCGTTCTAGTATCTGAATGTCATTTGCCGGAAGCCTCTTTCATCTTCTGTAAATCTTCTTGGTTCTGGATAGCAATTAAGTGGTCTTACTTGTGTATTTTGTGAGCATCTTGATGGAAACTCTTGGTTTAGGAGACTTGGTTTAGGGGGCTTCTTGAACTGTCTTCACATTCCTGGGAGCTTTCTTCTCCTGACCCTCCCCTTTCACAGGTCATCTTCCTGGCCGAGAAGGCATGAGCCCCGGGAGGTCTGCGTTTGCTCCCGTGACATAGGACACATGTGTCATAGACTGTTCTGCTTGACTGGCCAGGCTCGGGCCATGTAGTCCCCTCCTAAAGGCCCCTGTCTGCTCTCCTGCTCATTTGCTTAGATTCTATTCTACCCCATCGTCTGTACATGGTCACTTTAATTTTGGGCTCATCAGATAAATGTTGCCAAAGCACAATAGTTTATCTCGGAAACTTGCTCTTCTCTTCCACATTAGGATAATCTTCTATTCTCAATTTTTAATCTTTTTGTTTTTGAAGGATTTCTAACCCTCTTGAATTATCCCTCCTTCCAGAATCTTTTATTTCCCAAGAAAGAATAGCACTTATTTTTCTTCTGAAATTTTAAAATCTACCTTTCTAAATTCAAGAATTCATATATATATGCTTGTGCTCAGTCATGTCGCACTCTTTGTGATGCCATGGATTGTAGCCCACCAGGTTCCGCTGTCCATGGAATTTTTCCAGGAAAGAATACTGGAGCGGGTTGCCATTCTCCAGGGGATCTTCCTAACCCAAGGATAGAACCCGAGTCTCTTGAGTTTCCTGCGTTGGCAGATGGGTTCTTCAAAGCCCAGGAATTCATGTATGGTGGTGATCAAATAATTTTCACAACGGGCCACCAATGATATTTCTCTGTATTGATGTTTTTAAGAGAACAATTTAAGGCCTTGTCTTAATATTACTGAATATTCAACCTTCTTTTAGAGATAGAATAAATAATATCTCATTACTCTGCAACCAGGGTTCTGCCCTCTGGATCTTTTCATCTTAAGCCCTTGCATTTTTCTCCAAAGAGCATTTAATAAATATATGTCAGAGACTCAGTGTTGGCTGAACCCTCTGGTCTTCCTAGATCTCACCAAGAGAATGTTTGTCTTAACTTCAGCACAGAGTGAGCTCCGCTGATGCCAACTAAGCTATATGTAGGAAGTGTGTTTTCAAAGGGCCATCCTCAGGAGGACTTCCAAATAAAGCTATACGAGAGCAGGGGTAAGGATAAACTGTGGTCCATTTTTGTGAAATCCAATCTCCTTTCTCCTCCTTTTATTTGTTTGTTCTATGTGCCAAATGGGTGAGACTCAAACGGCAGAGTGCCATGAACATCCTTCCACTTTTTTCTGTGCCTGGAGATGGGCTGATCAAATGTTCACAGCCTCCCCCCACCGCCCACTTAATGCCCCATCTTTCAAGTCAAAGCCCAGGATATGGCATTTCAAGTTTGACATGCAACTGTGGCAGAGATAAGCAGTTTCAGTAGCAAACAACTATCCGAAAAACCTTGTGATTTATCCATACTGGACACATTTCTTGTAGCTGGTGGTATATTTTTCACATTAGCTCTTTCTTGGGATTAACAAACCAGTGCAAATCTTGTTTCATCCGTCCCTGGGTATTTAGTCTAGTGCCAGGCAAAGCTCAGATTAACATATGCTTACTCAGGATTAAGGATGATTTTTTTTTAACTCTTCTGATCAGCAGTAAAATAGAATTTACACAATTCAATGGATTCAACTCACCGGCTGTTTTTGTTAGTACCGACAACTAATCCCAAACTGGGCCACAACTTCATTTGGGTTTACTTGGTGATGGTCAAGGGTCAGGCAGCCGTGAACTCTTTTGCCATGTTCTTAACCTGTGTCTGTTACTGCAGCCCTGCACACGATTGCACCACAGCCAAGAAGAGGAGAGCCGGGGAACAGGCTTTGGGGGTCCCGGTCAACAAGAGAAAGTCTCTGCTCATGAAGCCCCGACACTACAGCCCCAGCGTGGACTGCGAGGAGGGACGTGCAGACCGGATGGAGGTGGAGGGGCAGAATGATTGCCTGGAAACCAACCATCACCCCAGCACAGGTAGCTAGGGCCTGGCCTCAGCTTTACTTCACTTCCTCCCCAGCACACAGACCCAGGCCCACCTTAGGGGGAACATACCGCACGTGTGGTGGGAAAGCACATCCCAACGTGGGATCAAAACCAGACATGGATTTCCCTCGGCATCTGCTGGCAAGGACCAGTTTCCTTCATTACTGTGGGGAGGACAAACACAAGCCACAGAGCATCCTTGCCCCTGGGCTGTTTGCAGGGGCACAAACTTGGACTGTGCCTCTTTCTGCAGAAGGTAAAAGCTGCTCAGCCTTGCAGTTGAAGAGGCCCTTGACTAAGCAATGGGGCGGATGTTCAATCCCTAAAAAAAGAAAACCTCAAAATGAGCTTTACAACACTTCCAAATGGCATATGAGATGCAGTCTCTAGTTTGAAATTTTACCTTGTTAATTTTTTACTGACATTTATAATTGATTTACAATATTATGTTTCAGGTGTACAGCATAGTGTTCAGTATTTTTACTGTATACCATAAACAGTTATAATTGTACACCATAAACAGTTATAATTCCCTGTGCTGTATGATACACCCTGTTGCTTGTCTATTTTACACATAGTAGTTTGCATCTCTTAATCCCCCATCCCTAATTTTATTTTGAAATTTTTAGGATGTGCTTCTCCCCAGTTCATGGTCACACCCACTAGACCTGGTTGTCGCAATACCTCCAGGAGCTAGATTATCACAGACCACTTTGTGCATGAGGCTGACATTGAAGGACATGCGAAGTATCTCAAAAGTTTGTTTTTAAAAATACATGGAGATCTAAAGCTTGACTTAATTAGAAAGTGAAATTAAATGTCTGTATCTGCTATTAGACCTAAGTTTGGGCTTCCCTGGTAGCTCAGACAGTCAAGAATCTGCCTGCAATGTGAGAGACCTGGGTTTGAGCTCTAAGTTGGGAAGATCCCCTGGAGAAGGACATGCTGAGCTACTCCAGTATTCCTGCCTGGAGAATTCCATGGACAAGAGGAGCCCGGCAGGCTACAGTACATGGGTTGCAAAAAGTTGGACACAACTGAGCAAGTAACACTTTTCACTTTCATGTACTATTACAAACACATTTTTTTGAATGTATTTTTAAGTAATCAAAATATGCCAAATAAATTGTCATTTGGAAAGAAGTATATACAAAACTAAGGCAATGATATTCTTAGGTCATAAATGCCTATTGCATATAGAATGGTAGTAATTGCAATAGGAGTTAACAGAAAAAGTGTCAAAGTGTATTGACTGAGTGGATGCAAATCTTAGATCACAATCATCAGTCTCCAGTAATCTCAACTTGCAGGTAGTGTGAGGTTCTGTAGTTAAAACAATTGTATTCTTTTTTTTTAAATTGTATTCTTATTTATTAGCATTGGAGTACATTTTCTGTATTTAACATATGTCTTAAAGCCTCATGGCTCATCTGTAAATTATCATCCTTGACTTATTTGTTTGTTTATTTCCTTGGGCTAGTCAGTTTCTTGTTAATTCCTGAAAACTGCAGGTTGAATTTAGTGTCAGGAGAAATCCTTGATTTAGTATGGTTAGACTTGAGGTATAAGGAGATGCAAGAGACACGGGTTTAATCCCTGGGTAAGAAAGATCCCCTGGAGTAGGAAATGGCAACCCACTCCAATATTCTTGCTTGGGAAATCACATGGATAGAGGAGCCTGATGGGCTACAGTCCATGGGGTCACAAAGAATCGGATGTGACTGAGCACAGCATATACACGCACAATAATTAATACCACTGACATTAGTTTACCAAGTACTCAAGAAAATGGGCATCTTTTAGACCAACACGTTTTGTAGGTGCCATGAGGACCAGGTCTGTACCTGCCCCGTGGCTTCCCACCTTCTGTTGTCACTGAGTGGTCATTGTGGGTACTTGATATTGACCAGGAAGATATACTGTCAAATGTTTTCAGTTAAATGCTCACTTATAAGCACTGATGGACATCTATCTGCAGCTTCAGAAAGGTTCACTCTTTTTTATATTCACTATTAGAACCACTACTGCTAATAATGAGTATGCTAAACTTACACTGTGATGGCCATTACTTTTGATTCTTACTATATCCTGAGCACATAAATCATATCACTTCACCCACCCAACAGTGACATGACTATGTAATTGTGACCACAGGTGTGCAGATGAGACCACTGAGGACAAATGGGTTAATACTGAAGGTGATGCAGCTTATACCTGTTGGAAAGAAGATAATTAAGAGACAAGCAAGCACAAGCAAGATTCTGATCTCTCAGCTAACTATGCTACATAATCCAGTCCTCATGCTCTGAGTACCTTCAAAAGGCAGGTTGGGCAAAGTCCCCACCATGTCAAATCACGAAGTCACGTGTCCAGAAATGACCAATCCCAAGTGCTCCCTTCCCTGGTTGAGAGAGGAAAACTCTAAGTGGCCTTCAGCCTCCTAAGCAAGTCCCCCAGAGAGAAAGAGAGCTGGGTTTTCATCCAAGCCCAGCCTAAGGGCTTTTATCTACCTTCCAAGTGCCCCAAGGTACTCACCTGACCAGATGTGTCCCTGATTGTGTTTTCAGTGGGCAGTTTAGGTGATGAGAGAGGATATGAGTTTGTGAAAGCTAAGGTCATGAACCTGGTCCCTTTAATGGCAAAATTGTGCCCCATATGCCTTCTGCCAGCTGTCTTTCCAAGAGCTGCCCGTGGGCAATAAGAATGATAGAAGAGGGACTTGCCTGGTGGTCCAGTGACTAAGATTCTGAGCTCCCAGTGCAGGGGACCTGGACGTGATCCCTAGTCAGGGAACTAGATCCCACATGCTGCAACTAAAGATCCTGTATGCTACGACAAAAACCCAGTGCAACAAAATAAATAAACATTTTTAGAAAAAGAGCGATAGGTAGAAGAAAATTTAGACAAAATATGCAGATACACCTTTTTCACTGGGGCAAACAGAAGGTGAGCTTTCAAAGCACCATCAGGAGGCAGGTCGAGCTCATGCATTCCCAGTGCAGATGGAGGAAAGAAGTGGGGTGAACCATTGTCTGGAGTCCTCCCCAGGCTGTGAGCACTAGCTCGTGAATCTGAGAAACTTTTCACACTCATAGGAGCTCTGTGGGCTGTGGTGACATTTTGAACATATTATCTCTCAAGAAATAGGAAGTAAGGGATAAACGACTCCCACTTAAAACTCTGAAAGACAAATTCATTTCTTAGGGCTTTTATTCTCAGCAAAACTGACATAACTCAGGAGGCCTGGAAAACTAATTTACCTGTAAAAATCATTTAGCTAGAAACAGAACTAAAATCCAAAACTTGGTTATACTAAAGGAATCAAACTCAAAACACATTGTGACTTTCAGAGGCTTGCTTTCTTTTAATATTTATTTATTTATTTTTATTTTGGGGTGCATGGGGTTTTAGTTGCAGCACGTACTTCCTCTAGTTGCAACACGCAGACTTAGTTGCCCTACAGCATGTGGGATCTTAGTTCCCCAACGTGGACTTGAACCGGTGTCCCCTGCATTGGAAGGCAGATTCTTAACCACTGGACCACCTGGAGGATTTCTTTTGTTTATGCCGTTTTGATACAGAACAGCTGACCTGCATGGGTGATAACTGCTCTGTACCTTCAGGATTACCAGACTCCTCAGAGAAGAGACTTTGGTGTAAAGTAAATCAACAAATGTGAGCTTTTACATATCAGGCCCCCCAAAAAACAGTTTATTTATTTTTTTTGCTCTACGAGGTAAGTGTTGCCCCTCTCCAAGCCCAGGAGTGTATCAGAGGAACTTTCCATCATATGTTGTTGTGAGATGTACTATGTTAGTTTTTGTTGTTGTGTTTTATGTATTTTTATTTATACATTAGGTTGTGTTTTTCATCACCAGTTGGCTGACAGGTGTATTTTAGTATTTTCCTATAATTCAGTCTTGAAAGTATCCAGATTTGGGCAAAGAGTAGGCACCTGGCTTCAGAGTTGACTCTTAGCCTCCCACTGGCTGGCCATGTGAAACTGAGCAAGCCCTTAGCTCTTTAGAACCCTGGTTTTCCTTTGGTAGAAATTCAAAAGTACCTTTCTTGGAGTTATTATGAAGATTAAATGAAATAAGTGAATGGGCATCATACCAGGGACATACCAGTTTATTGTCAGGATATCTTATCATTGGCTCATTGGTCACTGGGATATCGGATCATCCTTTTTTTAAAAAAATTTTGACTGTGCTGAGTCTTTGTTGTGGCTTGAGGGCTTTCTTTAGTTGCACAGGCGTACTTCTCTGGTTGTGGAGCACAGGTTCTAGAACCCGTGGGCTCCACAGCTGGCAGCACCAGGTTCAGTAGCTGCAGTGTACCAGCTTCACTGCTCCGAGGCCTGTGGGATCTTAGTTCCCCAACCAGAGACCGAACCCGTGTCCTCTACATTGAAAGGTGGATTCTCAGCCACTAGTCTACCAGGGGAGCCCCTCATCATTGCTTTAAAGATGAGGACCCAAGACTCCGAGGACAGTGGCCTGCCTGAGATCACACAGGTCATGACCCTAGTCTCTGGACCTCAAACCTGGGGGAGAGTCTGTGCACAGACCCTCCCATCCCCAAGGCAGCTGGTGATCATAGCATGTGTGACGTGGACAGTGGTGACCTGGGCTGAGTCCTCTTCAGATGCAAGACAGGGCCCTTCCACAGCCGGCAGGTCACTACTCACTCTGAATGAAGACAGGCCCCACCTTGTCCGGGTGGAGGCTCCTATGTCTCCTCTGCCATCGCTCGTTCTGCTGCAGCGTCAGGAAAGGGACAGTGTCCATCCTTTGTTGAAGACCTGTAGGGTGTCACCTGCTCTCCCATGAGGCTGAGGAGCCATCACAGTTGACACAGACACATGCCAGTCCCAGGCTCAAATGAGGTCCCCAGTGCAGGTCCCTTGGGTTATTTCAGGGGCAGAAGCACAAAATAGATCACTGAGCCACCCCAGAAAATAAAATTGCACGAGCATAGAGAATATAGGGAGACTGGGCGCCCCATCACAGATCTGTCAGGCTCGAAGTGAACTCAGTGTCTCTCTCGGTGGCAACGACAGTGGCAGCAGCGGGGGTGGGCACACGGCAGGTTGGTTGGCAGGTTTGCTGAGCATGCCTGGAAACCCCCGGACGCCGCACGCCGGCACCTCTCCCGGCAGGGCTCCTCTCTTTCTGAAGAATAATTAATAAATATTTTCTTTTAGCATATAACCAACAGTTGAACCAAACAATTATGGAAACTGGAAATGACCCAAAACGCTCTCATTGGCAGTGGCTCGGTGACACGCATTGTCGGGCACACGTGCACGGCTGTCACCCCCGCCTCTCCGACGATCTGCACTTAATAGGAATATTTTAAACTATGTAGCTAAGCAACAGAGGTAATTGTTGCTTTCCAGAGCTTTTGTTAGCACTCTCACGCAGCCCAAATATGCATAATTAGGTATAATGTCTATAAATCATTATTGTACACATGTGGGTACTTAAGTGGAGTTGAGAGAATAGTTCAATGAATTGAGCATATTCACGGAAAACGCTTTTTATTTGTTTTCTGTAGTTCATAATACTCTAAAATTATCATAACCCTTTACACTTTCTCTTAATAGCCAGCCGTGATATTGAGAAAAACTTCATTTGCATTTTAGACTATGTTTAATATATTATTTAAACATGGAGTTCCTCTGATATGAATTCAGGAGAGGATAGACCATCCTCTCAAATATTATGGGCTGGGTTTTGCCAGCCTCTTTTCTAGGAAGTAAAATGTTAAATTTTTCAGTTTATGTTGAATAGATCCCAACAAAGGACTGCACCCTATAATCAGTGGTATTTAAAGGGGCTAGTGTTGTGACTCAATTCTTCTCTTCATCCAAAAATGCTTTTAGTTACTATGGCAATATTTACTTGATCCTGGCAGTCCAGTGTTGATTTAGGGAGATAATTACCAGAAAGGAAGATGATGGAGATGTATTTTTGAGTGTCCTTGTCAGAGACAATGTTTATAAAAAATTAAATGGGACCCAAAAAAAGGCATATTGTCTTCTTCTGCACAGACCCCTCTCCCACAGCCCTCCCGCGGGACGCCTGCGCTTTTCTTCCCTCCCAAGACATGCGTTAACACAGAATGCCCTGCACTTGGTGTCTTTAACAGTCTTTAAGGGGGCTTATTAGTTTGTCTTCCCATCCCCCACTCTGCCTGTAGAGACTCAGAAATGGTCCTGCTTTTTTCTTTTTTGTCTTCATGAATGCCAGGGACCACTGCTGGGTTGTCTGGTGTATTTCACAGCCTGGCAAGCGCTGAGTTCCCTGGGCAACCCCTCCCCCAGGTGCCAGGCTGGGGCTGGGGCACCCATGGGCCTGCACCTCAGTTGGTGTGTTTGCACGAGGACGGTGTAACACACAGTCTGTCACCCCAACTGCCAAGAGGGACGGGGTTGACACTGTCAGCTGCTCTGGACGTGGAGACTACATGGACAGACTGGTACTTGGGTGCCTATCCTCAGTCCCAGGCCTTCCTGACCATCAGAATTGGGAACAACTGGTGGACCTTCAGCATCCTCCACCCATCTCTACCTCCCTTTTTACATAAGTGTACATGGGTACCATCTTACTCTTTTTCCATTTACTTGTGTTTCCCTTGGTGTGGAATTTTCATGTTACAAGTATGAAAGTGATCAGGGCTTCTTTTAGTTACCATCTCTGTGTAGACATGTTGTGTATTTTAGCTAACATTCCATAAAATCTGAAAGTTTGTTTGGGACACTGCAGAAGTAGAGAAAATCGACTGAATAAGCTTTGAAAATATACTGCCAGCTAGCAGAGAAAACCAATGACTACTTCCTTTAAAATGTATAATAGGACATATATTTGATTTTCTTCCAGTTGGCTGAGACTTGCAAATATGAGGTACAGTAATGTGAATTTCACATTCAGAACTCTGATGGTTGAGCATTTATTTTAGTAACTAAACACACTTAGCTCTGACATGCTGAAAATTCAAATAGTGCATTTTTTTAAATGAAATGCTTCAGTCCTGTCTGACTCTTTGCAGCCGTATGGACTGTAGACTTGCGGGTTCCTCTGTCCATGGAATTCTCCAGGCAAGAATACTGGAGTGGAGATAAAGCCCTCCTCTGGGGAGTCTTCTTAACCCAAGGTTCGAACCTGAGCTGCAGGTAGATTCTTTACTGCTGAGCCACCAGGGAAAACCATTATATATGTTATCTATCTATTTATTGGGCATTGTAATTTCCTTAAAATATTTTAATTCTTGTTTTTCAAATAATGGCTTTCTTTTTCCCCTTGAAGAAATCATGATAAAACCCATGGAAGAGAAATTTCATTCAACTGCACAAGAAAATTCAGATGGGAAGGAAGACAGATACGGCTGTTATCAGGAACTCGTGGTCAAATCTCTAATGCACTTGGGGACGCTGGAAAAAAGTGCATCTGTTCAGACCATAAGTGAAAACTTAAATGACAGCGGCATCCAGTCTCTAAAAGCAGAGGGAGATGAAGTGGATGAGTGCTTTATGGTTCCTTCCGACAATGGAAAAGACAAGACCGACAGCTCCCAGCTGCGGTTCTCACCCTCCTCCGACAGCGACAGTAGCTCTGAAAGTGCGGAGAATGGTTGGGACAGAGGCTCCAACTTCTCAGAAGAAATCAAGCCTCTGAGTGCCCCAAAGTATGTTTTAGTGGACGACAGGAAAGACCTCCTGGAAGTTCCCGAAATGAAAACGGAAGGCAACAAGTTTATCGCCTGCAAAAATGCGTGTGATTCAGAAACAGAAAGCAAAGACCCTCAGAACACTCCATTGGACCCGTCAGATGGCCCAGCCCAGCCCTCCTTCCCAGGGACTGAGGACCATGGTCACGGTCATGGGTGTCTGGCCGCGGGGACGGAGGAGGCCGCTGCCCTAGAGAAAGCCAAGGGGAACCTGAGTCTGCTGGAACAGGCGATCGCCCTGCAGGCTGAGCGAGGCTGCGTCTTCCACAACACCTACAAGGAGCTGGACCGCTTTCTGCTGGAGCATCTCTCAGGGGAGAGGAGGCAAACCAAAGTCATCGACGTGGGTGGCAGACAACTCTTTCCCAGTAAACGTAAGACCCCGGTTTGCTTTTATTTCATTTAAAATTGCTTTAGAGTTGGGGGAGGAGAACGAGTGAGATTTGATTGCTTCTGCCAGATAGCTTTTTGACAACCTAACCCAGTTAAAAAATCTAATTTGTACTATAAAATAACCAAAATTTTCTCCTTTTCTTTAGCTTGTTCTCAGATCAAGCTTGGTTGATTTTACATGGTTTTCACACACAAGAAAACTCATTGGCTATATTTCTTTTAATATAATTTTTTTTAAAAATATACAGTACTTTTTAAAAAATAGTGCTATGATGGATACGTTAGAAGTACATTAGTATTTACTGAATTTTAACTGTTTTTTCCCACCCTCTTTCTGGAATCATCTCATTGGCTTGGAGTTTCAGAATAATATCAGGCTACTTGCAAGCCAAGCAAGATGTTCTCATCATTCTCGGGGCAAGACTAGGTGCGAATTCCTTTATAAGCCTACAGTTTAAACAAGCTCCCTAACTCTGGGTCTGGAAACTTCTGGACCAAACTTGAATGAGAAAGTCAGTGTGCTTGGAGGAGACCTTAAAATTGATCCTCAGACTTTGGGAACTTGCATCTCCCATGAAGACGTATCCCGCCACCACCACCGAGTCTTGCACTGTGTGGACCTGGTGATGAGTCCTTCAATTAAGTGGGGTTTCTCAAGGGGTGGTCCTTAAGGGCAGCCTACTCCAGTATACTGGATCCTCCTCCAGGGCATCTTCCCTACACGGGGATCAAGCCTGTGTCTCCTGCATCTCCTGCTTTGTAGGTGGATTCTTCATCACTTTACCACCTGGGAAACCCTAAGTTACACATATACATATATCTATTCTTTTTCAGATTCTTTTCCCATGTAGGTCATTATAGAATATTGAGTATAATTCCCTGTTCTATACAGTAGGTCCTTGTTAGTTATCTATTTTACATATAGTAGTGTGTGTATGTCAATCCCCAATACCTAATTTGTCCCTCCTACCCAACTCTTCCCCACTGGTAACCTTAAGTTCATTTTCTATGTCTGTGAGTCTGTTTCATGGATAGGTACCATTGTTTTAGATTCCACGTATAAGCAACATCATATGATATTTGTCTTTCTCTGTCTGACTTCACTTAGTATGATAATCTCTGGGTCCATCCATATTGCTGCAAATGATATTATTTTATTCTTTTTTATGGCTGAGTAATATTCCATTGTATGTACATAACACCTCTTCTTTATCCATTCTTCTGTCAGTGGCCATTTAGGTCCATCCGTGTCTTGGCTATTATGAATAATGCAGCAGTGAACATTGGGGTGTATCTGTCCTTTTGAACCAAACCACATTTTCCTCCAGATATGTGCCCAGGTGTGGGATGGCTGAATCATATGGTAACTCTATTTGTAGTTTTCTGAAGAACCTCCATACTGTGCTCTATAGCGATTGTATCAGTTTACATTCCCACCAGTGCTGCAGGAGGGTTCCCTTTTCCCCACACCCTTTCTAACATTTTTTGTTTATAGACTTTTTAATGATGGTCATTCTGACTGATGTGAAGTGGTACCTCACTGTAGTTTTGATTTGCATGTCTCTAATAATTAGCAATGTTGAGCATCTTTTCATGTGCATAATTTGCTTTTTTTAAAGCAAGTTCCTGAGGTGATTCTTTTTTAAAGCAAGTTCCTGAGGTGATTCTTGGACACTGTAAAATCTGAGAACCATAGAATTAAGGGAGGAATATCCTAGAGAAGGTCAAGTTTGGGGACTTACAGGGTTGATGAGAATAATGAGCTATGTGGCTAGATGTTCTGATCACTGAAATTTATCAAGAAATGAGGTGGGTATTTTAAGTCCATTTTAGTACTCACACCTGTAATCTTGTTTAATACTGTGTTGCAACTCAGTGCTGAGAAAAAAAGAATAAAATAGTATCATTTGATGAGGGATAAGACAAGTAGTTCTTTGGGTACATATTGTAAGGGCTGAATATTAAGGAACAGCATGTGGTCTGGGGCAGGACGCTGTATAAGCAGCCCTGAGCACTCCATTCACACTCAGCTTGTGGAACTTACCCGTGTGTGTGTGTGTGTGTGTTTTAATCAACAACAAAATCAGAAAAAAAGATGAAATTTACTTCCTCATCCAAAACCCCATCATTTCCAAAGCACTCTATTTCCTCCCTTCTAAGACACAGTTTTCCCATTTTAGCATCTCTGTAAAATTAGAAGGGTGTGCCATTTTTCAGTTTTTAGTTGTTTTTCCTTTCTCACTGGCACACAGAATAATGTTTCCTCTAACAACTGATGGCATCTTCAGCCAATGAAATCTCAACTTTGGAGATACTTTGTTTGTACCACAGTTTAAAACACATAATACTTTGGTCTCTTTTATAGAACTTTCAAAACGTTTTTTGTTTGCAAAAATTAACAAGGCAATAGAATGTGAGTTAGGGAATACAGGTCATGGTGGAGCCTTAGAGAATCACTGATGGAACTAGATGAGTCCATGGTGTAGCCTGCTTGTGTGTGTAGGGAGGGTGAGGTCATGCCTTGGGGTGTCAAGTCCATTCAGGGAACTTCATTCCAGACAGGAAGAAACAGGCGAAACAGTGAAGCCAACTGCAGGGACTTCAGATTTCTCCCAGAGGAGAAGTTCATACTCTTCCTCTCATTCCTGGTGTGGGATCAGAAGAGGAGCTGTTTTTTTTCTCTTGAAAGTATATTCCATATGCCTAAGTTAACACCAGGTTTCCCAGGCGTCTCAGGGGTAAAGAATCCACCTGTCAAAACAAGAGATACAGGTTCAATCTGTAATTCAGGAAGATCCCTGGAGGAGGAAATGGCAACCCACTCCATTATTCTTGCCATGAGAAATCCCATGGACAGAGGAGCCTGGTGGGCTACAGTCCGTAGGATCCCAAAGAGTTGGACACGACTGAGCAATTAAACGACAAGTTAGCACTAATTTCCCATGCGCCTCAGGCATGGGACTCTGCTCTCTGAGAATACTAGGATTTTAAAGTATTGTTTCACCCAAGTCTTCAGTTACCAGGTTTGGCTGTCCTGTTGCCACCAGCCACAGGGAGGCTTTGGGTCACAGTGTAAGTAAAGTCACCATATAATTTATTCTACAGCCTGTGACATTTTCAGGGTGAAAGAAAGCCATGGGAACAAGCCCACAAGTCCATCAGGATGTCAGGTCACCAGAGTACAAGGTCATTTTCATTAAGCAGCATCCAGGAAAGAAAATGAAGAAAGAATAGCCAGGCCAGAGAGCCCTCCCACCCCCAGAGTGGCTGCTGCACTTGGTTCAGGCATGGGGCTGGCCCTAGAGACCATTGTGGGCATATTTGTTCCCACGAGGAGGGGCTGGCAGACATGGCCCCCACCTGGGCAGGGGCCAGCCTCTCTTATCTCCCACACCCCCTCTGGCTTCCCGCAGGAAGATAGCGTGGCCAGACTTCTCACCGTGGTTTGGAAATGCAGCCTCACCTGGCTGAGATCCGAGGGAGGGAGGCCATCAGAATTCAGGTCACTTCTTCTTTCCAACACGCTCTCGTGGGGGTGTCAGCACTTCCCCATCCCGATTTCATGTTAATCAAACATCAAGGGTTTTGACTAGCTTTCTGCAGACATTCTGTACCCAAACTAACTTGAAATTTGGCAGCATTTTCAGACTCAGTGAAAAATAGTCCCACAAAAATCGCACAACATGTCAGAACGCTTCATACATCCCGTTGTCTCTCATAGAAAACGGTGTAGTCTCCACACCCGGCGTTAAATCCTGTCTCAGGAACCATGCGCACCGGCTATTCCAGTGTCCCTTCCCACCAACCTCATCCTTTCCCTGCCGATCCCTGGCCCCCCACCCCAGGCAGCACTTCTAACTCCAAGGGTCCTTGGCTCCTCCTGCTTTGTTAAAACCAGCCCCCCTCCGCCCCCAATAATTGCATTACACACAACCTGCTGTGTCCATCTGCCCAGGACCATTTACTCTCTGAAAACTGGGGCGGCGTGGCCACACTGAGCGTTGCCTGGCGCTCCGAGTCGCTTCTGGAGCCGGAGCATATGGGCCCTCGGCATCCTCACAGCAGACACCTTGCCCGTACCCATCACCCATGACTTCCCTGTGGCAGGACCTCGTGGACGGTTGACTTTCCCTCTCAGCATCGTGTGTTCCCGATTCCTGATGCTTGGAGTTCTGATAAGCTGCAGCCTCCACACCACACTGATCCTTTCTCTGAGGCCCTCTCCGCCCATTCTGGTTCTGGTTCTCTAGAAGCCCCAGATGTGAGGGACAGACCTGTCTCAAGCTGGCATTGTCACTGGACTCACTAGTTAGTGTGCAGTTTCAGCTCTGAGAATGCATTTTGCTTTTAAGCTTGTTTACCCTCTCAGTCATGAATATGAACATATTCATGTTAGTCCTCATTTGTTTTATGTATTGATGTAATCCTTGATCTAACCCTCAGGCTTCCCCCGGTGGTTAAGGGGTAAAGAACCCGCCTCTAACGAAGGTGATGCAGGAGACACAGGTTCAGCCCCTGGGTCAGGAAGATCCCCTGGAGAAGGAAATGGCAGCCCACTCCAGTATTCTTGCCTAGAGCATCCCATGGACAGAGGAGCCTGGTGGGCCACAGTTCATGGGATTGCAAAGAGTCGGACATGACTGAGCACACATGCTCACACAGACACACATACTCACACATATTTTCTAACCCCCAGCCTCATATGTGTTGGGAAATGAGGACCCTCAGCTTCTTCAGCCCATGCCCTCTAGGCAGCCTGACTGTGTGGGTTACTAGGTGTCCCTTTCCTCTGCCAGCTGCGCGTGTGGTCTACTCCCACCCCTCACCGTGTTCTGACAGCGCCCTGTAAACCATTCCAGGCTGCCCAACTCTTGTGCTCCCACACTCTGCAGAGTCCTTGCCAGGCCTCCATCTTCAGTTTCTGCATCAGGAGTGCATCAACTCGTGGCTGCTGCGAGTTGATCCAGGGCTGTGGACCACGGGGGTCTGGGCTTCCCGGGCCCCTGCGGCCCTGTCCACCGGTGGGGAGTAGTGAGAGGTGGTCTCTTGTCGGGTCAGCCTCCCCACGTGGCTGGAACCCAGAGCCCTGGCCGCTGCAGCTGCCACCAGGGCCTGCTGGGCCGGCCGGGCCGGCCCTCCCCAAATAGGACAGCATCTTCATCGTGTGATGGTTGAGTCTGGCTTTTCCAGATTCCCTCAGTAAGAGGCAGTGTGGGTTTAAATAAATTCCTTCTCATTTGCTTTTCTTTAGCCTACTCATCCTCTGGTCTAGGACTGACTTTTCACAACTACTATCTGACATGACAGCTTGAAACCGTCACTGTGTCTCAACACACCCTCGTCCTGTCTCAGCCTCTGCGTAAGATACCAAGAAAATCAGAAAGAAAGCACTTTTTCTGCTCCCACAGGTCTTAGTGGAGGGTCTTATTCAGGGCGATTTGAGGCGAGTGTTTATGCGGAGGCTGAGCAGCGTGAGAAGGCGGCCCCCGCAAGGCCGCTCTCTGAAGGGAGGGCAAGGACTGACCAGCTGTCTCTCTGTTTAATTCCTCCGTAGACTCACCGAGGCCTGAGAAGAGGGAGACCAAGTGCCCCATCCCTGGGTGTGACGGCACAGGGCACGTGACGGGACTATACCCCCACCACCGCAGCCTTTCGGGGTGCCCCCACAAAGTGCGGGTCCCCCTGGAGAGTGAGTGCTGCCTGGCCCTGAAAGAAGTCCATGGTGTTGCCCACTTTATCCTCCAGTTTGGGATTAGACATGGAAGACCAAGTTTTCTCTCTGTGTCAAGACAATTCCCGTCTAGCCTGGTGTTTTAAAATACAGTGTATTCATAAAAAATTGGGGTGCAGTGAGGCCAATAGACCAAGAGATAACAGACATTGAAAACATAACTTGCTTCTCACAGTTCCCAAGAGGAGGGGACTCCTCAGGCCAGGCCAGGCCTCCAGGGAAGCACCAGGGCCAGCAGGGAAGGTGGGGAGTTGAGAAGAGTGGGGAAGAATCGTTGGCAAGAGGCTTCGCTGAAGTAAGCCGTTCTCAGATCGACCAGTTGGAATTTTTCCAGTGGGCTCTGGAGCTTGGGGGCTGTCTGTGGTTGTCTGGGACCTGGCCCTGGGGATTAGGACAGGTGGAGAGTGTCCTGGAGTGAGAGTCAGATGGAGGAGGTTGTCGGACATGGGACTCCAGTTGTCTGGTTTGCATTTGAGAAGTATTTACAACCTCTAGGAATTAGGGAGCCCCGGGTGTGGCCATCTCCCCAGAGTCAGCGAGACCCCAATGTCAAAGCATCAGAATATACAGGAGATAAAAGGCCTGAGAGATGCTCTGTGTGCCCTATAGTCCTTTCTCACCTGAGATTCCAGATCTTCAACTGTGTCCTCCGCCTCTCTTGGCAGCAGGGACACCTGGCATTTAAGGCGTTGCCCAGGACATTCCTGCAGATGCTGAGGGCCCTGAGTGAGGGCCTTGTTGGTCCCTCCACCCATGCCCCCCGCCATGAGCCCCAAAACTGGAGCGAGAGAGGAGGGGGGAGCTGCTTCTAAGCTTTGAAATACCTGCAGGCTCTGTCCTCTATTTTGGAGCCTCTTATTGAAACACCTCTTAGGCCACACAACCCGCCCTGATGTCTCAGTGCCAGCCTCCCCAAAGACATTTAATACTGGACGTTCACAAAGGCTCCTGGTCTTCAACCCAAAGTTGTATGGAAAGGGAGCAAGCTGGATTGTAACTAAACTCATTTGGATGCGAAGTTGAGATATCAGTTTCTTGGCATGTGATGTACTGGTAGTAAATTGCTCTTTTCTTTTCTGTGCTATTTTGTGCTTAGTTCTTGCCATGCATGAAAATGTGCTCAAGTGCCCCACTCCAGGATGCACGGGACGAGGGCATGTGAATAGCAACCGCAACACGCACAGGAGGTAATACGAATGAGACTCCAGGGACTCACCTGTGATATCACACTTGCTGGATCACTGTCAACTATGTTAGCACTTGACGTAGATAAGAAATATTCTCAATGTGTCAGGAGTAAAAGATAAAGTACTTCATTATTTCCCTAGAAATTTTCATAGAGCAGCCAACAAAAAATGTCGTATTTGAACACCGGGGGGTAGATACTCATATAGGGACACACACAGCATGACCTCTGCTCTGAACCTCCCCAGAGCTGTTTGATATTGGAAAGAGTAGCTTAGGTGTTCTCTTGAACCCCACCCAATGTGCATTAAAGCAGTCACCATAGAGCTTCAGATTACTGAAAGTAAACATCATTTCATTTCATTGAGAATTCACAGCTAGTTTAAAACACATATGTGCATTTATGTACAAATGTATTGCATACATGTAAATATTTTGGTAAAATGCTTATTGATTTACATGTATTATGTATAGATTATGTAATCATGAGATACTATTTGATGCATATGCATATTGCTAGAAAACATATATTCTGTACTCTCCATTTAAGCTAAGATGTAAAGTTAAATTCCTAACATTTTGCCAAAGACCCTAAGCTATTATATCATGGAATTATCTATAGTTGGACAATTCCCACTGGATGAGTGCATTCTGTTAATACTTAAAATATCACCAAGTTTCCAAACAATTCAGTTTTATCTCCTTTATACAATATTTTGATTTTAGAATGAGTTTGTTTTCTATCACCTCGGAGATGAAGTTTGGAGACAAATGTTGACACGGTAGTTTGCAAATCCCTCTGGGATCTTTTAGGATGAGAATGGTGCTAAGAGGGCTATTAATGTTATTAAGACTTAGCGTTTGGTGGGCACCAAGGATGGGTGAGGTAGGTGCCCAAGCAAATCACATTCTCTTTTTAACTCAGATCTGCCCACTTTTTTTTTTTTTAACAGTCTTTCTGGTTGTCCAATTGCTGCAGCTGAAAAACTGGCAATGTCCCAGGACAAAAGTCAGCTTGATTCTCCCAAAACTGGACAGTGTCCTGAGCAGGGTCACAGGTATGACAGTCCCCTATGCTCCCTGTGTTCAGAGATCCTACACTGAGAGTCCCTTGCCCCCTACATGTCAGCACCATGGGCCACCTTCGTTTCAGTGCACAGCAGCCACTGTCCACTTGAGAGGCCGACCCAGTTCATCATCATGTCACTGAAGTGAACTGCTAGACCCTCCAGAAGTTCAACTTAAAATTAATCTGCATGCAGAGTTACATAATGTGGATGAATCGAAAATAATGACATGGGCTTCCCTGATAGCTCAGCTGGTAAAGAATCTGCCTGCAATGCAGGAGACCCCAGTTCAATTCCTGGGTTGGAAAGATCTGCTGGAGAAGGAATAGGCTACCCACTCCAGTATTCCTGGGCTTCCCTTGTGGCTCCGCTGGTAAAGAATCCGCCTACAATTCAGAAGACGTGGGTTTGATCCCTGGGTTAGGAAGATCCCCTGGAGAAGGGAAAGGCTACCCACTCCAGTATCATGGCCTGGAGAATTCCATGGACTGTATATCCATGGGGTCACAAAGAGTCAGACAAGACTGAGCGACTTTCACTTTCACTTCATATGATAGCATGTATTAATCAAAATTCTGTGTCACTCAGTGCAAGCCTTCCCACGAGCCAGGCACACACCACCTTATGGTTGATGTAACCTATTCATCTCATGAATCTCATCACTCAAAATATGTGATGCTGTATATTCATCCTTCTCTTTCAGATATGCATATAGTTTCTTTAAAACAGAAATTCATCCCAAATTGGTAACTAGTAATAAAATACCTCCTATTGGTCCTGGGTCCTCTACTGTCTCAAGGACTTTGGAGGGCTTTACATACCCCCAAGAAACAACAGAGGACCACACAGTGTCAAGTGATGCACTTATTAACACATATTTTTGTATTAATAAAATTCATCACTTGACACTGCACTTGACACACATGCAGGAAAAACGATTTCAGGATTACAACAAATAACCAGATCTTCATTGTTGTGACTGAGACATTGAGCTGAGAAAAACAGTTATTAGGAACATTTTGAAGATATGGTGTTCCTTAATATTTGCTTCTGTACATTTAATTAAAAGGGGCGATTGGCATGATTTTGCCAAGAATCAATATTACATGAATGAAAAAGGTAAGTCAAGCAAAGGGCATGATGAATTAATGAGTAGCTACCAATTAAAAATCTTATAACAAGAGTTTTTGTCAGTATTACTGTATTTTCTAGTTTCTCCCTGAGTTTTTTTTTTTTTTTTTTTTCGTTTTTGGCTATGTTGGGTCTTCATGGCCTCCAGGGCTTCCTCTAGGTGTGGCAAGCAGGAGCTGCTCTCGTTTCAGTGGCTTCTCTTATTGCAGGGGCTTCCCTGGTGGATCAGATGGTAATGAATCTACCTACAGTACGGGAGACCCAGGTTCCATCCCTCAGCTGGGAAGATCCCCTGGAGAAGGGAATGGCGACCCACTCCAGTATTCTTGCCTGGGAAATCCTATGAAAAGAGGAGCTGTAGCTGGCGGGCTACAGTCCATGGGGTCACACAGAGGCGGACATGACTGAATGACTAACATTTTAACTTTCTTTCACTCTTGTTGTGGAGCACGGACTCTAGACCTGAGAACTTTAGTAATTGTGGTGCATGGGCTTAGTTGTTTCATGGCATGTGGGATCTTCCCTAACTAGGGGTTGAATCTGTTTTCCCTGTATTGGGAGTTGGATTCTTAACCCCTCAACCACCAGGGAAGTTCCCTAAAGAGGTTAGTTACCGAACGCAAAAATAGCCTTGTTTCATTTTGCCCATTTCTTAAAAAAGACATATTATTTTAGGCTAGAACACGGCTGCAATATTAGGACTATAAATCTAGTTATTTATACCATAACAAGATCAACTAATCACTTAAATATTTTGATGTAACACTCAAAAGCTTTTTACCTAATCCAAGAAATATCACAGAAACTTTGACATTCTGATGAGCAAAATATGTTTTGGTGGGAAAAATAAGAAAAATAATAAATTTTGATACTACTAAACTGTGAAAGGTATATTTGTGTTCTTTTTGCCTTGGACCACAGCATCACAACACTTGTGTTTTCCTTGGTTGACATTGGCGCTACACAGACATGATGCCCTGGTTTAATCCAGACAGTAATTCTAAAGGAATATTTAAGTCATATTTAGCTTGGATTAAGATAACTCTGTTGGAAAACATGATAGCTATTATAGTAATTTCAATTCATATTGAAACAATGGCAGTTTAATACATAAGATATTGAAATACTACCTAACAAAGCAAAAGCATTTAATCTGAACTTGGGGGACAAAAAGTAAAAGGGCTCAGAAGAAGTTCATGGTTCAGAAATCCAGTCTCTGGTGCCGACAGTGCCCCTGTTGGACGTCAGGGTCCTGCTGGCTCTGCTGAACAGAATCTGATGACATTTCTTCACTGTTGATCATCGTGGCTTTCACTGCTACTCTGATGAACAGCGGGATGTGTGTACCTTATACCACGGTGATAGTAACGCGACTGTTTCCTCTAAGTAGCTCAGAGTGCAAAGAGCCATCGCATACTTGCTCCTTAGGCATCTTTATTAATGAATGGAGGATGATGCTCCCTCTGTTACTGATGAGAGACTCAGACAAGCCATGTACAACTGCCCCCCACGCCCCCCAACTCGGCCACCCAGGGCCCAAAGCACCTCCTTGTCCCTCCACCCTGTCCGGCTGTGACCACAGCTTTTTTCCTCAGTGCATGTCTCTGTAGTACCCACAGGTGTGACATATCCAACCTGCTTTAAATTCTGACACTGGGACGCTCACTGAGAGGGTCCTCCTATTTCTCTCGAGCTCTGTGCCTCTCTCTTCAGGACGAGCTTGGTGAAGCAAATCGAATTCAACTTCCGATCACAAGCCATCACCTCTCCCAGAGCCACGGTGTCAAAAGAGCATGAGAAGTTTGGAAAAGTACCCTTCGATTACGCCAGTTTTGATGCTCAGGTTTTTGGTAAACGCCCCCTTGTACAAACAGGTCGAAAAACACCACCATTTCCTGAATGTAAGCTTGAATTCCAATACTTATTCCAAAAAATGTGTCTTGTGTATGTGTCTGTTATGGGAGGAGATGCATTTAAATAGGTATAGGTAATATACTATTTATTGGTAATATTCAGCAATATTTAATAGGTAATATACTATTGCTGGGAGGAGAGAAAATATACAGTGAAATAAAATAAGAATACCAATAATAAGTTAATCACTACTATTGATATTACATGATATTACACTGAATATGGTGAATAGTTCATGTTTTATTCTACAAATATGGTGCCATTATTGAATCTAAATACAGTAATTCTGACAAAATATTTAATTCTCATTTAGCCAGGATTGGGATTAGTACACTGAAAACTGCAATAGCTATTATAATACAGTAATTTTAATTCATATTAAAATATGAAAATCTAATAGATAAAATAGCAAAATACTACTTAAAGTATTACTTGCATTAGCAAAAGCTTTCAGACTTAAGGTGGGAGAAAAAAGAGAAAGGTCTAAGAGGAAACTCACAATTCATAAATCAAGATTTTACTAGGAAAAAAAAGTGTGGCTATGGAGATGTTCACCTACAGATTTAAGAATTAATTCAGAAACATGTTCATTCTCTAACAGTGACACATCTGTATGGACGGTCATAATGCAAAGGCACTTGTAACACATAAAACTTGATGGTTTTACTAACAGTTTTCTCCAGTTGTTTAGAGTCCTTGAATATTCTAAGGTGAGATTTTTCACCTGGGAATAAATCCAGGAATGATTTCTACAAAGGAAAATAATCCCCCAGTTGGAATCCTCCATAAACCATGAATTTTTTACAGCATTGTGCAGATCCCTGGGCTCCCTTTGATCTGACACATAGTTACCTAGATGCGGTACTCTTAGGAACACAGACTGTTTCTCCCTTCTGTGATATGAATCACCAAATTTTTCAAAGAACTTGAATTCTGTGTAAAACCCAACAGTGGGTAAACAGACTAGGGAGGAGTGTGTCCATCAACTAGAATATATTGTACTCTAAAAGATTGTTTTACCTGTTCTTACTATAAATAAAGTATAGCCAACATAGGTAACCACTGACAACCTATTAGATTCAAGGGGAAAATTATACACACAGATACACACACAGTGTTTCATATCTATATGCAGATAGTTTTATTTTATATATATATAAAATATATACACATACATATATGTTTAATTCAGGTGAAACTAGTTAATAAGAGCCTTCTAAATATTCATATAATATGAATACTGGTTTAAAAAGTAGAATTTTCAGTGACATTTTTATAACTACAGAAATAACTTTTGATAATGTTTTAAAGTATTTTGTGAAAAATAATGATCAAATATTTAAAATAAACACTACATACAGTAAAACAGCCAAATCCTTTATATCCCACATTAAATTTTGGATGTGCCTCCCAGTCCCTGAATGACGTTTGCAAATACCCAGAGTAAAGATAAACATGTTTAGTTCTCTCAGGGACACCCTGGTACCCATAGAAGAAGCATAAGGGAGGACTCAGCCTTGCTAACTCAATGCCTGTCTATTCACCTTGAGAACTTGGGCTCAGTCCATCCCCTACTCCCTGCCCTGCACCTGAACACAAAAATGAAGTAAAAAAAAAAGAGAGAAAAAAAAAAGCTTCATCATCTACTCAGGTCCATCAAGTTGGAGGAAGAGAAACTTCCACTGATTTAAGTACAAAACAAACCTGCATAACAAATAGCAAAGTATGCAATTCTGCATGTAAGTATAAATTGTTAGTGTGAGAACAAATATGAAACAGTCCATTTCCTCCACAGGGATCGCTAATTCTCGTACCTACACTGTTTGTGGATATTGTGGCCTTAAGCCTCTTTAGTCCCTGATAAGTTTCACTAGCATAGACTTGAATCTACCATTTTTACTCCCGTGCCCAGTAACCTGAGTTAGAGATTTTCTCATAAAACGTGTAAATACAAAAAATATTAAGAGAACAGGCCTTTCTCAGCAGTCACCTTGTTTGATCTATGAACTCCAGTGAAAACCAGTCTGAATAACCTTCACTGAAGGTACCCAGAGAGAATGGAGTGTGTTTCTATGTATTCTTCACGTATTTTCATGCAAGAAGCTCTGTCTTTCAAACAAGTCTATTTAATGAGTAAATCCATGTTTGTGCAATTGCTAATCAAATCTCTCTTCAACAGCGAAGCATTTTTCCAGTCCAGGGAAATTTCCCCCCCGGCTGCCGAGTGCAGGCGCCCACACACAGAGCCCAGGCCGTGCCAGCTCCTACGGCTCCGGCCAGCGCAGTGAAGACACCCACATCGCAGCAGCTGCGGCCATCCTGAACCTGTCCACCCGCTGCCGGGAAGCCGCCGACATCCTCGCCAACAGACAGCAGGGTCTGCACGCCAAGGTAGGCAGGCCAAGAGCCCAGAGGGGGGCCAGTGGCTCGCCGTGAGGATAGGCTGCCTCCGCAATCCTGGCCATGCTCACCACCCCCGTGGCCTGGCCCCCTTTGTCTTGAGAAGAGGCGAGCCTGGTGGATTCAAGGAACAGGGAGACCAGAGCTCATTTGCAGATTGTGCACAGAAACTGGGTGAGGGATGTGGAGACTGGGCTGGGGGGCCCAGTGGATTCCAAACCTCTTTTTGTGTTGGGGTCCTGGCCACAGCGGCATGAACACAGACAGCACTAGAATCAGTCTGAGCAGCAGAAACTGTTTGCTGTCTGAGAATCAAAGATGGTAGGATGTGTTTAATGAAACCACCACTTGTAAAACATGGCAAAATTCATGACATCTCATTACTGTCTGTGGAACCATCATAGAGCATAAAATGGTCTGAGATGCTGTAGTTTTCTCAAAGGACGTCATAAAATCTGAGTCCATTAAGTCAACAAGCTCTTGAGAGCTCAGGGCCCAAATTCAAATCCAGAACCAAATTCTAGGAAGTTTCTGAAGATCCCTGTCTTTCTGGAGCTCACAAAATTAATCACCTTTCTCTAATAACCTCTCCTCTCCAACTAACAAGAAGAAGTAGACATCTGTGTTTAGATTGTCCTGATGAAAATAAAAAACAAAGATCCTTCGTGTGCTGGCTTTTGAGGAGGGAGTCGTGATGCTCCAGAGTAACAGTGACCCTCAGATGTGGGTGCCAGAACTGGCCGCAGGCAGTGAGAGCCAGTAACTTCTGTCTACACAGAAGAAATTGTTAAAAGAAATTGTTTTCCTACCTAGCTGGCAGAAGCCAGCTGACAGAGCGTGCCCAGGATGGTTTGGAGAAGAGTGAAAGTGTTAGTCATTCAGTCATGTCCAACTCTTTGCAACCTCATGGACTGTAGCCTGCCAGGCTCCTCTGTCCATGGGATTCTCCAGGCAAGAATACTGAAGTAGGTAGCCGTTCCTTTCTCCAGGGAATCTTCCAGACCTAGGGATCAAACCTGGGTTTCCCACATTGCAGGCAGATTCTTTACTGTCTGAGCCACCAAAGAACCGGTGATTAGAGAAGAGAGTTCCCCTTGCTCTGGGCTGAAGGTGCCCCAGTTAAACTCTAACCCAAACTCAGTGAGCTCAGGCATTCTCTCCCCTTTCCCTCTGAGCTCAGCCCATCCTGGTGCAGTCAGCTGCTCACCTGTGCGCGTGCCAGGCCTTCAGAAGAGCAGGGCGCACAGTGGCATGGCGCCTTTGACAGAAGAATCAGAATTAGCTTCTGGACAAGTCTGAGCCAAGTAAACCCCAGGAAGAGTTGGTGGCCAAAAACCACTCAAAAACCATTTTAAACAAATGAGTTCCTTAAACAAAGAAAAACACATTGCCTCAAAAATATAAAGAAAACTCCCAATTTCCCCAGAAATCACAGTCAGAGATTATTTACATAAATGAATGATTTTGGGTCCTTTAGAATGTAACTTTGGTTATTCTTAAATTCATTTTAAAAACCTGAATGCATTTTTCCTTTTTAAAGGGATATTCTTATGTGTAGCTCATTGGAGTGATACTAAACTGTCTTCCTTCTTCTTTAAATTGTCAGTTTAGGCTGTCCTGTAAGAATAAAGGAGCTTCCCTGGTGGTTCAGCAATAAGAAATCCACCTGTAATGCAGGAGACATGGGTTTGATCCCTGGGTTGGGGAGATCTCCTGGAGGAGGGCATAGCAACCCACTCCAGTATTCTTGCCTGGAGAATCCCATGGACAGAGGAGTCTGGTGGGCTACAGGCCATGGGGTCTTATTAAAGAATTAGACATGACTGTAGCAACTGAGTACACACACACATAAGAAAAGCATCAATATTATAATGGTTAAAGGTACTTAAATTTACTTTAGTGAATGATTGTAGGTGAAGGCTTTTCCTCTACATGGATAGATAGTTTAGTTCCTCCGAATCTCTGCCTTTTACCTTTGTATTCTCCATGTTCTATTCATTGCTGAAGCCAAGCAGTGAATCCAACAAAGATGACAGGAACCCCCCAAATGTCCGAGCCTCAGAACTGTCAACCACACTGTAACTGCAGGAGCCCAACCAACCATGGATGAGACCATAAGAATGGAAGGGGCAGAAAGTGTGGCAGTCAGCCTTTAGAGAACCTGTGATGCTGGTAGTTTTCAAAACCTTTTTCCCATGAAAATCGTCTCGTTGGGCATCGTGGGTGGTAAACAGGATCAGTGTGGCCCCCTGCATTGTCACCTGTGTCACCCTCCTCCAGGCCTGCATTTGCACACAACTCTAACGACTTGCAGAATTCTATCCTGGTTGGATTCTATTTTCTGACCATAAAAGAGAACCTCATACATTCCTGAAATCACATAAAGTAATTATTGTAGGGGAAAAAAAAGAGAGAGAGAGGAAAAAAAAAAAAACCAAAGTAATTAACCCTGAAATATGGGCTCCAATCCAGCAGTGCCCTGTGCCGGCCGTTTCTGTTGTCCGCAGTGCCCTCTGCTCCATGCCCTTTGTTTCATGTAGGATTAAATGTAAGCAATCTCACTCTGCACTGAATACTAGCCTGAGTCTCTCTGCAACAGGAAGCGGGGCTTCCTCCATGGTGGGTGTTTGATGTGTTTGTTTTTGCTGATCAGAATCCAGAGACCTCTTGAGTTCCTAGTTCGGAAAGAAGGATATAGGAGAAGTACATGGCTTTCCCCCATTCTTGACTTCTGGAGCTGAGTGTAGAAGCACTGCTGATGGACTAGAGAGAGTCTAGCAGGAGGACCCAGCTGTCCCAACTGGAAAGTATGCAGGTGGTGGGCTGCCCAACAGAGTAGAGTCTCTCAGAGACCCTGCCTTCAAGGAGCTTACGGTCAGAGAAGGATGAAAAAAGTGGTCACCATAGGTGGAGAGCAAGGTCTTCGGAGGGCCCTTTCCTGAGGTCCAGGGGAGGTGGGGGTGACTCTGTAGGGAATTTGACCAGAACTTTGACAAAGGGTTTACTTTCTTCTGCCTCCATCTCGTCCTTTCTTCCCCCTAGTGAGGTTCTCTGAAGTTGTTTAAAGAGCCTGAGAGGAGAACAAGTTACGAATATTGCATGTGGGCATGACTTTGTTAAAATCAAGCCAAGGGACACTGACCTTGAGACTCAAACACTGTCGGTCGCTGCCCAAGCTCACGTCCACTACATCCTGAAAGTAGATCTTAGAACTGCTTCTGTTAAAATCCAGTCCAGCACTTACACAGCATGTCCACACGGCCCAAATCACCTGTGGGTGTTTTAAGTATCTCTTTGAGAAATCAAGTCAGAGAAAAATTAGTAATAGCAACACTGAGTGGAGATCACTGTGGTTATGGACACTTTTGTTTGAAGAATGAGCCATGGTGTGATACTAGAACTGTCCTTGGTCCTGAGATTTGTAGCCTGTTCTTCCTTTCCATGTGGAATTTGCAAAACATAGATGTGAGTTTGCAAAACATAGATGGACCACAGCTTCAGACATTCCCCTCTTGAGTCTGGAGATGGTACTCCTGAGATGAGCACAGGACTGAGGAGAACCAGGCAGCAGGAGGAGTGAGCAGCAGGGGTTTGCAGAGTCTGCTCCATCCTCCTTCCTCCCCACCTTCCTCCTCCTCCTCCCTCGTCAGCAGAGGTAGGAACAGGCACACAGTCTATCTTTATCCCAATCGCTGCCGCTTGCCAAGTGTTCTGTTGTTTGTTTTGGTGTTTTCCCCACCTGTTTAGACAAAGTGGCATATGCACAGCGTGCCTTAAAAGAAAACAGAAAATTGACACTTGCTTGAAATGTTTAAAGTTCAAAGTCTGTTTTGTGCTTGAACAAGGCCGAGAAACAACACACTATCACATCGCCACTTCTGCTGCCTTCTCTCAGAAATAGCCCGGCGGCTCTGGGGGTGGTTAGAACCCAAAATCAGCCTTTTCCAGTAACTTCAATATGAAGTCAGATGCTGCTGCACGATGTGAGCGAACTGCTCTGGGGGACTGTAGTCAGGATCTCAGGGAACCAGCAATGTGTGGGGGGCAACCACCTCTTTGCTTCTATGTAGAACAGCATAGGGAGGTCTCTTAGAGTCCGAAAACCCAATCAAATTATGGTTATTATCAGTGGTGTTGTTTATTGAATACCTACTATGTGCCACGCACTGTAAACGAGCCCCCTACTCATAATGTGCTGTGTGCTTAGTCACTTAGTCGTGTCTGACTCTGTGCAACCCCATGGATTGTAGCCTGCCAGACTTCTTTGTCCATAGAATTCTCCAGGGAAGAATACTGGAGTGGGTTGCCATGCCCTTCTCCAAGGAATCTTCTCAACCAGGGATTGAACCCAGGTCTCCCACATCGCAGGCAGATTCTTTACCATCTGAGCCACCAGGGAAGTCCAAGGACACTTGACTGGCATCTCATTTTGTGGGTGAAGGAAGTAGTGCAGAGATATTAAATAATTGCCCCTAAGTGGCACAGCTACGGCTGTAGGAGATAAAGCTCAAATTTATGCCTAACTTTTGATCTCCTTGATGAATTTATCATTCCCTGGTGTACAAACTACTGGTTTACCAAGAGTTTTCACTATGACCTCAAGTGTCAGACAAAGATTTAGGGGAAAAGATTATAAATTTAGCTTCCCTGGTGGCTCAGGTGGTAAAGGATCTGCCTGCAATGCAGGAGACCTGGGTTCAATCCCTGGGTCGGGAAGATCCCCTGCAGAAAGGAAGGGCAACCCACTCCAGTACTCTTGCCTGGAAATTCCATGGGCAGAGGCATCTGGTAAGCTACATTCCATGAGGTTATAGAGATTCAGAGATGACTGAGCGAGTAACACAGCAACACTTTAATTTTATACCTTCTATCAGGCACTTACTTCTCTTCTGAATTCCATCACAGGATTTCTATTAGTATATCTCACAAGTCATACTCATAATGGTATTAATATTAATATTCAATTGCTATTTAGTAAGAATAAGATGTTTTCAGTTCATTAATTTTATTCCTTTATTCATTTACAAACCCATACCCCTGTAGAAGAAGCACAGAGTCTTAACCACTGGACCATCAGGGTAGTCCCCATTTGTTTATTATTAGTACCTTGTCTGCCTTTTTTGAGTAGAGGCAAGAGGATTTTAATTTTTTAACATTAATTTGATTTTTAATTTAATTTTTATTTTATATTATAGTTGATTTACAGTGTTGTATTAGTTTAAGGTATACAGCAGAGTGATCCAATTGTGCATACAAATATATCCATTTTTTCTCAGGTTCTTTTCCCATATAGATTATTACAGATTATTGAGTAGAGTGCCCTGTGCTATAAATAACTTGGGATTAACATATACGCACCTGTCCTCTGAAACATGTTTTCAAAGTAGGCAGGGTATTGTTAACAAGAACTTTCGGTATAGCACAGTGAACTATGTTCAATACCCCGCCTACTCTGAAAACATGTTTCAGAGGACTTTCAATATGAAGAAGATGTTTCCCCAGACAAACCCCCTGAATCAGGACCAGAAGAGCCTTAGTGGAGAGATGGAGCAGAAACCTGTCTGCAGACCCCCTCCCCTTGCACCTGTCTTAGCCCTGTCACAGAATGAGAGGTGCTTCAACCTCTCCTTATTAACAACGGAAAATATGCCAAGTAAGGAAAACAAGGCTATCTTATCTACCAATGTCTTGGAAGTTAATGCTTTTCATAATCAGAACATTTAAAGTAAAATTACAGTTTTGTTTATTTACTTTGTCACCATCTTTGAGTGTAAGATAATTTTTTTATTATTGAAACAATATAATATTAACATTTTCCTGGGAAATATTTGAGGAAAAGAGCCCTTAGCCTATCCTCACAAGAATTTCTGTGTTTTCCCTTTTGTTCTTCTTCAAAAAGCGATTTTCTCTCCATTTTCCCTAGTTGTAAGTGTAGCCAGAATTGCAGGTTGTCTCCTGCTTTCGGTGACATGTCCTTTCCCTGTTGAAACAAAGTCCTTGAGATTATCATTTTACTGATCGCATAATGTGCCAGTTAATAGGTGCAGTATAACATTGCCCCTCTGTTGGCAGACAGAGTCACTACTGATTTTATAGTACAGATAAGGCTTATAATAGATAATTACCTCAACTTTCAACTGAATGATAATTTATAATTGTATAATTTATATATAAATTATATAAACTAAAATAATTTATAGTCTATTTCACTAAAAATGTCCTATGTGCATCAAATAAGCTTCTTGAAGGCAGGGACACTGGATTTTTCCATTTTATTTTGCCCTAAATATAGTGGCTTGAAAATGTTACCTGCTTTCTCAATCCTTTTGAAAATCAGCACATCACAGGGAACATCTCTAACTCAGAAGTGGCTGAATTACATGGTCACTGATGTTGCTCCCAAGTTGGAGAGTATATGAGCAGTGTTAGACCAGGCTCAAGAAGCTTAAAATTCAAATGATTAAAATAAAATCTAAAACAGCCCTTTGAGAAATGAGGATCTTAGGAGTCGGGCTGGGGGTCCCTGTCTGGGTAGGGCTATCCTCTGCCCCTCCTATGGCCTCTCCTACCACCACCAACCCCTCCTCATTGCCCTGCCATGTGGAGTTTCAAGCACAGAAAGAAATGATGTCTATTGATACTGCTCCGAATAAAATCCATGCAGTAAACATGTGATCCACCCATCCATGGGCAGAAAGGGGCCCTTCTCTGGTGCTGTGTGTAATTGTCGAGTGCATCTGTGAGCTCACTTAAAGCCCATCTGTACCCACATGGCCGCCTGCTCCCCTCCCCTTCCCCATCACGGTCAGGTGCTCAGAGCAGCCGGCTGGGGCGCGGGGCACAGAAAACCACCTCTTTCAAACATTAGGAATGACGTTTTTTTTTTTCAATCAGCCTATGATTACTCAAGATGTAGAACCACCACAGCTCTGAGAATCTCTGGGGTTTTCTTCTCATTTACTCATTGAAAGTTTTTTTTTTTTCTTGTAAAAACTAAAATATATATTAGTGTTGTCTTGGAATAGTTGGTATTTTTTTTTCAGCAAGCTCGAATCTGCACTATTTATGGGTTTTGCACTATAAAACGCTGCAGCCCAGTCACGTGGCTCCTTTTTCCTAAGCCATCTGTCACAGAGGTCTGGAATTTTATGTGAATGTTGGTTGTGCAGTCTTAACCCAAGTTTTTTATTTTTTTATGAAAAAAAATGTCAGCAACTACAATATTTAGCATTTTACTTTACATTGGCTATTAAACTTGATTGCTATAGCTCTGTTTCATTGCTATAGTTACATATCAGCGTTGAAGCCAAAAGTTGCTTTGATGTGCTTGTGGCAGACTGCATTGTATCATGGAGAGAGTGTGCAGCACAGATATGGTTAATATCTTGGATTTTTGTAACTAAGGTTTATTAATACTGGTATAAAAACGTATTTGATATTATACAGATGGCATAAGATGTGGTGGTTACTAAGTTATTATCCTGGATAAGCTCTACTGTGAAATTCAGGGCTTAAAACTATCACAGGAGATTAAACTATTTACTAAAAAGGACAGAAAGACAGGACGAAAGCATCTTAGTACAAATACATTGGAAGTGTATTTGCCTCCCACAGATATCATAAAGCATCTTTACCTGAGAGACTGAGGACAAAAACTTTGCAGGTAAAACAAGCAGACAGAAGAGATGCTTTTATTTTTTAATTCAGCAACAGTACAGTGGATCTCATCCCAGTGGGAATGTTGGGGAGGGGGTAAGGGTAGAGTGTAACTGGGGAGTTAAAATAAACCCCTGGGAAGTAACTGTTAGGGATCTTAGGAACATATTCAGAGAAGTCTCCTGCTTTTCCAGCCAAAAGGAACAGAGGAGAGACATTGTCTAGAAGTTAACTGTGAATTGACGGATGGCAGTGAGAACACCGGGAAGGTATTCCTTTGACCCACTTAGGCGGGTAACAAGCTCGCTCCGCGAGCATGCTGGGAGTTACTGTCTGGCAGCGTTCACGATTCAGGACCGTGCACGCCATCCTCGGGCACGTGACTTGTGAAAGGGCCAGGATGCATGGGGACCTTGTTGGCACTTGAACCTTAAAAACAAAGCGAAGCTTAGCCAAGGTCTCCCGAGGAGAAATGTCGTGAGGCAGAATTAAAGTCTCATACTGAGTATCTGGAAAATAATCACCTTTATTTTGGAGTTTTCAATGTAGAACTTAACTTCCTACCCCCACCCTGGTCGTACTACCAGCTGCCACCTCACGGCCCCGAGGGAGAACTAGGCTTGCACTGCCCACCTTCCCCCTACCCACCCCCCACGAGTTAACCAAGCTTTTCTGGTTCAAGTCACCCAGGGTAAAATGTCACTGTCACAGTAATCTAATATGGTTCTAATATTTCCCAATAAAAATTCTGCCCCAGCTGGTTGCTTTTCTGCATGTTTTTCATGTTGGGAGGGGGTAGTGTGTCTCTTTATTAACTCCAGTGTTAATGCTTTAAAGGATGAATTGAGAGTGATAATTCTGCAAACTAGAAAGGAAGATTTAAAGCTAAACTTGAAAAAAAAAAAAGATAAAATAGGTTTAGCCGGTACATTTAGTATTTGGACCATCTTACTTATATTTAGGCTTACATTGCTTAAACCCAGAAACACGAAACTCCCTAATGGGGCTGCTCTGAAAAGTCTGCCTAAGAATTGAACATTAACCAAAGCGAATCAGAAAGCGAGATTTAAAATCAGATATACTTCCATAAAAGCTTGCATTTAAAATGATCCCTTAAAAGCCCCACATGGCCAGGCTACCACTGCAAACTGCTTACGTGGTTTTTTTGTTTCCTGTTATACACAGGGGGCCGAGATAGAAGTGGATGAGAATGGCACATTGGACTTAAGCATGAAAAAAGCTCGAATCCTGGACAAAGCTGCACCCCTAACTTCCACTCACCCTTCTGTTCCAACCGCTTCCTCTTCCCCATTCAAAACCAGCAGCCTTCTGGTCAACGCTGCCTTCTACCAGGCCCTGTGTGACCACGAGGGCTGGGACACGCCCATCAACTATAGCAAAGCCCATGGGAAGACGGAGGAGGAGAAAGAGGTACTATTCCAGTGTCAACCAATAAGTTGGAGACAGAGTGTGATTGGAGAGTGTGGTCCACTATTCCTTCTGCACCATTTCTCACCATCCTATTTAGACAATACGTAATTCTATAGCTGGTTTTCGATTTTGGTAAAGCGATGATTTTAAATTTCAGGAGGTATTTCCAAATGAATTCAACATTTCCCACCCCTTGCCTAAAATGAGATGTCATTAGAGTCTGTCATATCACTGTTAAGGGTTGAGTTGTGTGTGCTGAGAGGTGGTGTCATCTATCCTGGGGACGCGGCAGCCTGTGAGCCGCAAGCCCATGCGTCTCTGCACCAGAGGCTGGAAGACGAGAGCAAATCTGTAAAGGATGCTTCTTGTCAAATTCCCTTCCGTGGTTTAGTGGAGGGATGGTGTGGGCATCCCTACATGCAGAGTTGTAGCCTAGGGACTGATCCTGGACGTCGGGTGTCCCAGCCATGGAAAGCCCAGGGTTGTGGGCTAGGGTATCCCTGGAGGTGGTGTCACCCTGGAAGTCAGATGTTGTGCAGGAAGCCATCAGCTTCCCCTCATGACTGGAGTCCCCCCGGTGGGTCTGATGAGCCCTCACTCAGTGTCATTCCAAAGAGTTCATAGCCACACCCCCCACTGGTTAGACTCTGGGTCACTGCACATGTGACCCCAGCTTTCCTGCAAGTGCTTCTGTCTGTCCTAGGGAAGTGGTTGGTGCTTGCCAACTGACACATTTGGAGAACTGAAGTAGACATTTGAAAATAAGCATCATCCCCCTTTTTCAGCTTTGTGAAGCTCAGAGACTTTGGAGGGAACCTAATTTGATTTTAGCATATACTTTATTTTTTATTGAAGTATAGTTGTTTTAGAGTATCATATAAGTTTCAAGAGTATAACACAGTGCTTCAGATACATATACATATACATATACATATATATGGGCTTCCCTGGTGGCTCAGGTGGTAAAGAATCTACCTGCAATGCAGGAAACCAGGGTTCGATCCCTGGGTTGGGAAGATCCCCTGGAGGAGGAAATGGCAGCCCACTCCAGTATTCTTGCTTGGGAAATCCCATGGATAGAGGAGGCAGGTTACAGTCCCTGGGGTCACAAAGAGTCGGACACAGCTGAGTGACTAACACTACTCACTCTACATATATATGTGTGTGTGTATTCTTTTTCAGATTCTTTTCCCTTACAGACTATTACATAATACTGAGTATAGTTCCCTGTGTGACTTTAACATCTTCCTTAACATCTCTGGGCATGAGTCAGTGTCAATGGCAGTGATCACAAGATTGGGGTGTTTTCTGTTCCCCTTCTGTCCTTCCCACCCCCCTCCCCTCCCGCACTTTCACTGGCATCCCCATATCCAATAAGACTGGTCCCGAGGATGTAGGACACCTGTCTGGTAGGAGGACCAACCTGTAGCCAAGCTCCTGGATGAGTGAGCAGCTCAGTAGGCATGCAGAGTAGCTGGGGATGGGGGGCTGGAGGAGCCTCCAGGACCCAAGGCAGGTCTGCATCTCCATCACCACCAGCCACACCTTCCCAGGAGGGCAGGGTCTCCCACAGCAGCAGGTTAGATTCTGCCATGTGGAGCTTAGTCACTGCCCTTCTGCTTGACTTTTAAAAGTTCACCCAAATATTTAGGGATTGTTTGAGTTAATCTATCATAACACTACTTTAGAAAAACTTTCTTAAATCATACACATTCAACTTGAATATAAAACAGACCCTGCAAAGTGTAAGAAGCTGGTTTGCCTCAGGTGGTGATTGAGAATTGGTGAACACATGTCTCTGTCCTCCTCTGCATTCCCTGGTCAGTCCAGCTCCTGCAAAGTCCCCAAAGTTACACTTTGTTTATGTCATTGCCGTATAATCTAGAAATGTGCCCACATTCACACTTCCCATCACTCCACACTAGGGTCCGAGGTGGGGGTGAGGTGGTGGGGGTGGATCCTCTGGAAGCATAGTCCACATGAGTACAAGGATGGTGATTCTCCTGAGTCAGGGACACCCCCAGTCCAGGAGACCCCCTATCACCAACCAGTCCCTTGCCTAAACCACTCCCAAATGAAGGCACCTAATCTCAGCTATAAGACCCGGAGGTGGGGTCCAGCCAAAGATGTGTGGTACGGAGGATGGTCCCTTACAGAGTAAGCATTACCGCATCCCTGTTCTTGGGCGAGTCCGCTGGGATGAAACTCCCCACATTGGAGAGTCTTGGTACCATGTGCTGGGGGCTTGGACTTTCTCTTCCTCACCCTTGCAACCCCACTGTATTCCAGCCATGGTCACTGTTCCCCACAAGTCTCCTTTCTGCTTGTAGAGTCAGACATCCGGACCAGTCCCCACCAGTAACAAAGCAAAGTGGGTTCTTGCTCCCTTTCAGAGTCTTTGTGTCATTTGACCTAGGTTCTGATGGCTTAGTGGTAAAGAACCTGCCTGCCAACGCAAGAGACACAAGAGATGCGGGTTTGATCCCTGGGTCAGGAAGATCCTCTGGAGGAGGAAATGGTGACCATCTCCAGTATTCTTGCCTGAAAAGTCTCTGAAAATGGACAGAGGAGCCTGACAGGCTACAGCCTGTGGGGTTGCAAGAATTCGACATGACTTAGCTGTAAACCACCACCATAATTTCTGTAACAGTGTCTGCAGGGTCCCCCTTATATTCTGGGGCACTCCTGCCACTTGGAGGTTGAGTAGGTACCTTGGGGACCTCCTTGGCTGTGTGTACTTCTTATCACTCAGCAGAAAGTGAAGTGTCATAACAAATATTCTCTCTTTAGAAACATGTGAGGGGTCATCTGGGCAGCTTTGTGGATTCAGCTGGGGTCCATCCCTATCTAATGCTGATGGAGCTGATGTCCCAGTGCAGTCATGGGGAAGATGGATCATTTCGATTAGATGTCTGCTCTTTTCAGAGCAGCTTACTTCCTTCAGGTTTGCTATGCAGACTCACTGCTACAATTTGCAACCTAAGTATCTGACATCCAGGCTTCCCAGGAGCTAGTGGCAAAGAACCCACCTGCCAATGCAGGAGACATAAGAGACATGGGTGCGATCCCTGGGTTGGGACGATCCCCTGGAGAAGGAAATGTTAACCCACTCCAAAGAGGAGCCTGGCCAGCTACAGTCCCTGGGGTCACAAAGAGTCAGACATGACTGAAGTGACTTAGCACACTGCACACATCTGACATCTGGGATTGACAAGCTACTGGAAGTTCAGTGTTATAACAAGAACAAAGACAGCTTTGGAGATGCTGAGTTCCTGGAGTCCTAGAGCTTGCACTAGGTTTGAGTTGACAAGGTAGTTTTTAAGCTCAGTGCCTATTGTCAGGGTCTGAGTATGGGTGGTTCACTGCTGGGCGCTATCCCCACAGGACACACACGAAAGCTCTTCTGCATCCCCATAAGCCCCTGGACGGTTGCTTACCCCTGCTCTTTGTTCCTGCTTCCATGCCAAGGTGATTTACGAATACAGAGTATTTTTCACATTCTGTTCTGAATACCAGAAACAGAAATATGGTCCTCGATAGTTATCTTGTAGAAGTCGATGGTAGTCAATGTCCTCGTTGCAAAGGGAGCAGAGGGTGGCCACACTGAGTCAGAATAAGGATTATGGCTCGTTCTCTACAGTGTCTCATCCTCCTGACTAATCTGAAGAGCAGGATTATTACCAAAGTTTCTAGAGAAGGAAATTGAAGCCAGATGGAGTGAATTTACTGTTCTTTGGTCATATAGAAATTAAGTAATGGGCCTGGCCTTCCCTGAAATGAAGAAAAGGAGGTAAATGGGGAAAAGGAGAAGAAAATAGTACACTCAAAAATTGGAAAATGTTGAGAAAAAGCAGGAAGGAAAGAAAAAAGAGAATAATGATGAGACAGTGCTCTGCCGGGTGTGTGGCAGGGGCCGCAGGAAGGCAGGAGGGTGCAGAACATGGCCAGTGACCACACAAACCAGGGACGGACGGTCCTGGCTGTAGTTCCCGGGAGCTCTGCCGAGATGCTGCTCAGGGTCCCAGGGTGCTCTGTGAACCTAGGCTGCTCTCAATTCCCCGCACCCCTACACCCCACTCACCTACATCCCACACAGTCCACACACCCTCCCACCCCACACCCACACCACCCCATTCCCCACATACCCCCTCACACCCCACACACCCCTACACCCCACACATACTCCACACACCCCCATACCCACACCCACACAACCCCATACCCCACATACCCCCTCACACCCCTACACCCCACACTCCATACACTCCACACACACTCCACACACCCCTACAACCACACTCCACACACCCTGACACACCCTCACACCTTACACCCACACAGTCCCATATCCCACATACCCCCTCACACCCTACACACCCCTATACCCGACACCCCATATACTCCACACACGCTCCACACACCCCATACCCACACCCCACACACTCCACACACCCTCCACATACCCTACACCCCACATACTCCACACACCCTCACAGCCCACACCCCATACACCCCACACACCCCTTATACCCCACACCCCACACACTCCCCACACCCCACACACTCTCCACACCCAACACCTCACACACTTCACACACCCTCACACCACACACCCCCTACACCCCACACCCCCATACCTCCCCCACCCCCCACCCCACATGACACTCATGCCCGTACCCATGACCAGAAACTGGGTAATTATTTCTAATTCAGTGTTATCTTGTTCATATGCACAACAGTTGCTTAATTTTGGTGGTAATTTTCAGAAAATATTGTCTGTCTCTCTCAGTGAAATAGCCTGTCCAGATGCCCCCTAAAAGAAAAAATTCTGAATCTGGAAAAAACTCAAACTATCTCGAAAGGAAAGTGCTGAGAAATAACTAGAGCTGTCGGTTTTGTTCAACTGTCAGTTCTCCAAAGACTTCAGATGTTGAAAGTGCCAGATGCTATTATCTGTTATTCATGCTCTCATTATGGTCTGGTTTTTACTAAAATCAATATAAACTCTTATTTGTACATTAAAGGAATTTCATCGCACCCATGCACTCTCTAAACACACACACATATATGTATGCCACATTTTCTCTTATGTACCTCCAATATAAATTATTATTTTCAAAAGAATACTATAAATTTTGAAAAAATATCTGACAAATGATGTTGACATATTTTTTATGGTAAGCAGTTTAGGAGTTTATATGATATACAATGCTTCTGTAACAAAGTTAAACATTCTTATAATGAGGGTCACCTGTATTTTAATATATATGCTTTCTGCAAGTTTCTAACGGTAGAATGCTGAGCCAAAAGAAAAAAAAAAGAATAAAGAAGAGAGAGACAATTACTTCATAATGCAATTGCACACCCAAGTCTGTAATTTTTTAAGGAAGTTACAAAATATTTAAAAGGTCATATCCAATAAAATTATTCTGTTGAAACAGCACTGCATTTTACGGTCCTAAGTTAAACACCATATATTCTGCAAGAAATTAATTTTGACTGTATTTGAGTCAAGTAAATTAAGCTTTAATAGCTGAGTATTTCTTTCAAAATCTCTTATTCCCTTGTCTTCTACAATGTGCAGATTCAACAAACAACAGCTGATAACCTTTATATGTTCATCTGTAAATGTACATGCCTTCTTAGAGATACTTTGCTCGTTTCTATCACAAAGAAAATAATAAAATAATTCTTTTCTCCTTTATGCCATTTTTGTGAAAAATCTAGCATCTGAACAGAAAAACAAAGTCTGTTCTTTGTCTTCCTTGTGAAGTCAGGATCAGTACTAAACTGAAAAGAAGGCCATTAAAAAGTAAAGATCCAACATTGCTTTTGGATCAGTTAATAGCAATTCCATCCAGTGAGTAAAAGCATTACAAAATATCAACTTAGCAGAAGAGGTCATTGGATGTACATTTGTATCCACTTTCAAAAGGCTAAGAGGTTTTGTGAATTACAGTGGAAAACACTACCCACGCTGAATCCAGGCACCTCCAAATGAAATGGATAATAGTGTATCTGGGGGCTTCCCTAGTGGCTCAGTGGTAAAGAATCCACCTGCCAATGCAGGAGATACGGGTTCGATCCCTGGTCCGGGAGGATCCCACGTACCTCGGAGCAACTAAGCTCGTGCGACACAACTACTGAGCCTGTGTTCTAGAGCCCAGGAGCTGCAACTACTGAAGTACCTGTGTGCCTGGAGCCTGTGCTCCACAAGCTTCTCGCCATGAGAGAAGCCACTGCAATGAGAAGCCCAGGCACCGCAACTAGAGAGTAGCCCCTGATCGCCACAACTAGACAAAAGCCCAGGCAGTAATGAAGACCCAGCAAAGCAAATAAATGACAAGTAATATTTTTTTAAAAATAGTGTATGCAGTTTAAGGTCTGATAATTAGGAATTGCTCCTGTCACATTGTTAAATGTGAAAAGGATAAGCGTCATTCTCTTGTTTTCTATCTATTTCACAGAAGCAGTTAAGATAACCCTTCTCCTTGTACCTTAACAGACAGTGCTCATCAAGCACTCATTTCTCCTTGTTTTTCAGTGGTATATGATTTTCTTCTGCTAGTTTCAAACATTTATCAATAATTCAAAGTGGAATACTCAGTATTAAAAATAATATGAAAAAAGAAATTAGACCAAGCCAGGTTTTACTAATTTGCTCTGAAGATCATGTTCCTTGAGGTCATTCACACATGTTTTCACCACTGTGTGGTCTTGTGTAAAATAATCGATTGAACTGTTATCCAGGTAATTAATAAAGGCAAATTACATTTGCCTTTATAGCTGAGATCAAGGCTTAGAATTTTTCTTAGGTTTGGAAAATCCAGGGATTTTGTTTTTCCATTGATTTTGAGAGTCAGCTCAGAATGATTAAAATTATATTTACCCTTGCAATGTCATGTCCATGTGATTTAAATGAGATTTGCCTTCAACAACTCAAAATTGTTTTCTCATCTTAAATGGATCAATACTTTTGAGAATTAGGAGACAGTTTTTTTAAATAATAGTTAATCTGATTTTAATATTAAATCCAGAAAGTATTACATTTACTGAATATAAGCTTAGTGATAAAAGTAAACTAATTATGTGATTGAGTGAAACCATCATTAGTTGTCTGACAATAATATATCAGATAGTAAATAAGTGATGTGAAAGGATCAATGAGATCGCCTTATGAAATCAGGATCAGTACTAAGCTTAAAAGGAGACCTTGAAAATTAATGATAATCCAACAAAACAGTCCATCCAGAAAGTAAAAACATGAGAAAAAAACTGACTTAGCAAAAGAAGTACTTTAAGGAAAACAGAAAGTGATTGATGTGAGACTAAAACCAGATGACCAGAAAAATCAAGCTAAACACTGCCTAGACATTGTGGACTCAGCCACTACGCATTTAGGCAAATAGTTTAAATGTCATTTGCATATCAAGAAGGACATTCTAATAAGCTAAATTTACTTCTTCACTCTCTATTTAAAAATTTGTGTAATTCATTTTTTGCAGAATTTCTTTTGTCTTACCAGTGATTGCTGTGTATATGGCAACCCACTCCAGTATTCTTACCTGGAGAATCCCAAGGACAGAGGAGCCTGGTGGGCTACAGTGTGTGGGGTTGCAAAGAGTGAGACATGACTAAAGCAACTTAGCACACTCACACCCTCTATACATAAAGAACTATTTCTGTGTTCTCTAGGAAATGTTTATTATACTGTAAAACTTGAAATATATTGAAGTTAATATATTAAAATATTAACTTATTTGCATGGCTCAAGAAATTCCTCTCTAGTTTTATCTGCCAACATGTGAATTTTTAAAATTGTGCCCATGAGTTATAATTTCTCATTCTTAACCAAGGATAAACATCCATGGAAGTCTGAGTGTGCCCTTATTACCTTATTTATTTTGTGTACAAATCCGGTGAAGGATGTCATCTAAATCTTTAAGCCAAAACTCAGATTTGATCTTGATGACTTCAAATACAATTGTTTTTCCAGGGTTTCCTAATACCTTGTGTGTTTCTGTATTTTTTTTTCCCAGAAAGACCCAGGGAGCTCCCTAGAAAATTTAGAGGATAAGAAGTTCCCTGGAGAGGCCTCCATACCAAGCCCTAAGCCCAAGCTCCACACCAGAGATCTCAAGAAAGAACTCATCACGTGAGTGACCCGTGATTCTAGAATGGAGACTCCTGATCAAAGCCCTGAGTAGTAACACCTTGGCTTATGGAGCTGACTTGGCACTGTTTTAGGGCAATTTCGACTGACCGAATAGTTAAGTGTTCTGTGTGTACCTAGACCTCTGCTCAGAACTAAGAGGATTATGAAAAAAAGAGCATGACTTGATCTCATGCTAAGGGAACTAAAAGTCAAATTGGAAAACAAAATATGCAAAACAATTAGAAATGTTTATGTTCTGATCAGAAATCTTAATCTGACATTCCCTAACCTCAGAGGAGCCAAGTTAGGGCTAGAGATAGTCTGTGTGAGTGTTAGTCACTCAGCTGTATCTGACATTTTGTGACCCCAAGGACTGTAGCCCGCCAGGCTCCTCTGTCCATGGAATTCTCCAGGCCAGAATACTGGAGTGGGTTGCCATTTCTGTCTTTGGGATCTTCCCAATTCAGGGATCAAACCTAGGTCTGCCACACTGCAGGCAGATTCTTTACCATCCGAGCCACCAGGGAAGCCCAGAAACTTTTAAAACTGCCTTCAGAATGTTATTTGGGAAGGGAGTTCATGGGTTTTGTTACATTCTCAAGGAGTTCTGTGACTCAGGAGAGTTGAAAGACCCAGGCAGGTAGTACCAGTCAAGCGGCAGTGGTTGTTCATCATCCAGGGTTGCTTGGACCAGAAGGCCCTACGCCAAGCCCCAGGACCAGCCTGGAGAGAGACAGAGACAGAGTCAGAAGGCAGGGGCAGGACAAGAGCCCTGAGAAGATGGCCTGGTTGCAAGTTTTCCATGAACAGACCACAGGATGTTTGATCAGAAACATGAGCTAGTGCTGGGCTATTTGGGGAAGAGCAGTGTGCAGAGTTCTTCTGAGGCCGTATGCATGTAGGGGACCTTCTGGGGTCAGAAACATCTTCTAAAACATTAACTAGAGATGCAGACATGAGATGTGGCCTGGGAGACAGTGCCCCTGGGGAAGACATACAGAAGGAAGGGGACAGAGTGCTCATCCCAGAATTCGAGAGCACGCATCCTACTGGGACCTGAGAGGGACAGGGTCTGCGCAAAGAATGCAGACCTGGGGACAAGAAGGAAAGTGATGGTCATGGGAGCTGAGAGCTCAGAAAATTCCTACCTGGGCCTTTGGTGGTTTCAAACGCCACAGGAAGTTCAAAGAAGTCAAAGCAGAAAAGGCAGAATGCCCAAGCATCGGGTTCCCTTACAAGAATAATGTTTCCCGATGCGTGAGTGTCACTGAGCACTGTACCCTCTGGGAGGTGACCTGAGCAGCCATGTACTTATGTCCTCATGACCTGCTAATCAAGTTTCTAAAATTTTTGTATGGATTTTGTTTCTGCATATTATCTCCAAGATCCTCAAAAAGGGCTAATGTTTATCCTTTGAAGGCAGATTTTGGAAATTTCCAGAGTCGTTTCAAACTAAATGTAGTGTGAAAAACTGATGATTAACCTGCATCACCATGTTGGACAGAAAAAATGGAGTGTGATAATTTTGTCATGGGCCCTTCTCATTGGTGCAAAGAGAAAGGGTTCCAAAAATGTGGTGAACAATTTTCGGAATGTAGTCATGAATTCCTAGGAAATGAACTCCTTAGCGGCCTTGTGGTTTTCCTCTTGTTTCAGGACAGGTGAGCACTGGGGTGGGTACCACGCACTCCCACAAACCTGTGTCATGGGTTCTGTAAACAACTCACCCAGTCCTTATTATGCTTTGTTTTGTTTCTAACAGGTAAATGTACCTTAATTGCTTACCAGAAACTGTTTGGCTAGAATAAATTTTTTGATGCTATGGGATCAACATAAATTCATTTAGACTTTGAGCGCCACTTACTGAGGGAACTAGCTGGTTTCCTTTCTCTAAACTGTGACACTTTCATTTGCGAATCTTCCCAGAACATATCACCCAACTGGCACATGTTACTGTGTAAGGTTTCTCATTGAAGATCTGTAAATTAACCCAGCCATCAGAGCCCAAAGCATCAATTTTTCCTACTATGTCACTCCTTCAGCCTTTGCTTTATTGCTTGACTTCTTTAAAGCACAAAGCTTAAACAAAATAATTAGCCACTTTTTAAACACACGCTTTATCATTATGCTTCCTAAACGCACGCTTTATCATTATACTTTCTAAGTAATTTATCACTGTCTGGTTTAAAAATCATTGGCACTCCTTTGCCTCTCCTGCCAGTATTAATAAGGATGATTTAAAAATAGAAATAAAATTTAAAGTGAAATAAAATAAACGCAATGCTGTTTTGGCACACCAGGTGGCGATGTATTTCCAAAGTGGGAATTCCCAGGCCGTTATAAGCCATCCCTCACGCTCTGAATATTCCAGCTGCATAATGATCAGAAAAGATTGTTTCTCTGTTGATCAAGGGAATGGCACTTGTGGGATGTGAATTGTCATTCTCTCTTTTTGTTTGCATATATTTGTAGTTTTGAATTTTCCTTCCTGATATTCTGTCTAGGAAGGTGGTGGGCAGAGAGCTGGCTGGTTTAGCTCAGATCAAGCTCTGAAAATTAGGCCTCTCCCGAGAGGTGGAGGTGTTCTACCCTTATGATTTCTTTAGAATACCTGAGAACAGTTGGAAAGTAGCTTACAGGAAAAATATACTGAGAAGGTGACATTTCAGAAATCTTGAATGTCATATGACTATCCCCAGATACCCCTCTAAAGGGACAGAGTCTGATTCCACACATGGGTAAACCTCTCCATGAGGCAGGGTGCCTAGAACATCAGAAGGCATGACTGACGTAGCTGATGCTTCCTCTGATTATTGGCATCATCATAAAGACCACTGAGTTGTTGGAGGTCAATCTGCTCACCCCCAGCAACATTTTAGCAGTGTCAGAGAAACATAAATGGCTGAGAAACCAAGGTGTACCTGTTAACTATGGGAGTAAATCTGTTCAGGATAACTATCCTCTTTCATTATTTTTAAACCACACATAAGGTACATAGAATGTGACCAGTTTCTTAGATGAATGAAGTGCCTGGGACAGATTTTGGGCAGGTAGATGGGAAAAACTACTGCTTAGTTTGTTAATTTGTGAGTATCTTTGGTGGGTTCAAACCTTAGGATGAAACTGATCACAAGCTTTATTAACTAAACCTCTTAATTCTTTCTGTACGGCCAGCAGCTTTCCCATCTGAAATGTCAATTTACGTGTCAGCCATAGGTAGTATTTTTCAAAGATCTTTTTCAGGTGGTTTCTAACTTGTTTATGAAGCTACTACGTTATCTTTCTCTTTAAAAATTTACAAAACTCTCTGAAATCTGTGATGTAGTTGGTACCATTATTCCTAAGAGCTGCTATCATGATAAAGCATGGATTTATAATAATTATTTTTTAACACATACTTTCAAAGAAATAGAATAGTGTTGACTGTTGACTCTCATTCTTCACCAGAACACACATTTTAGCATCACTTTCTGGCATCATTCTGAATCAGAGAACTGATACAAGGCTGGAAACTCATAATTCAGGACCATAAGTTTCTTCTTGGGCTTTCCAGGTGGCTCAGTGGTAAAGAACCCACCTGCCAATGCAGGAAACATGGGTTTGATGCCTGGGTTGGGAAGATCCCGTGGAAGAGGAAATGCCAGCTCACTCCAGTATTCTTGCCTGGAGAATTCCATGGACAGAAGAGTCTGGCGGGCTACAGTCCATGGGGTCGCAAAGAGTCAAACACGACTAAGCAGCTAAGCCCATACAAGTTTCTTCTTAGTAAGTCTGCGGGTCCTTCTATAGCTACATCCTTAGTTCCTTTAGCTTCTGCACATCTCACATGTGTTAACTGGTCTTAAAAGAGAAGCTACTACATTCATAACCAGTCAGGCTGAGCCAACGCCCCCATGAATGCACCTAATCCTGATTCTGTGTTTTTACTGACCCAGTTGTCCAACACCAGGATGCGATGGGAGCGGCCACGTCACGGGCAACTACGCATCTCACCGCAGGTAGCTCACCGCCTGCTGGGTCAGGCTTCATCATCTCATCCTCTTCAAGGACTTGTCCTCACCCCTTCTAGAAAGACACTCTCTCCATAGGAAACTGGAGGCTGAGTTAGTTGGGTGTTTGGCTTATTTTGTTTTTCAGACATAAAACTAACTTAAATCTTCAGTCTTTCTACTTATGTTGTAAAGAAATTATACTTTTTTGAGCAAAAATGACTTTCTGATCCTGTGGTGCAGGGTACAGCCCAGGTGGGTTCACCCTCAGCCTTAGGGTTCACCCCAGGCTGTGATCCTGTTTAGCTTTATATAAAATCTAGGTAGGACAGCAGTGGCTGGGTTGACCCTTCACGCTGTGGGGACTTCATCCCCAGGGCAGGCGGCTGGTGCAGGATTAAAGAGACAGCGGAGCAGATAGTGGGGGCTCGGCCCTCCCACCCTCCTGTGTCTCTGTGTGGCTAGCTGTCCCTTTGCCCGTGGCTTTAACCCTGAGCATCATCCCTCAGGATTCAGACAGAGGGTTCTCTGGGCTGGTCATCACTAGGGTCTGGGTATCTCTGGGTAAAGCCCTTGGGCTGGTAAATAGCAAACCAAGTCTACAAGACACAGTCCAGGTGTCCAAAGCCTGATCCAGCTAGAGCAGCAAACCCGGTTTTAGACCTGGTTCTTTTCCCCAGACCCCTGTCCATGGGTTGAACATGGGTTTGTTCGCAAGCTGAGGCTACCCCCAGGTCAGGCCTGCGTGTGGCAGCGTGTCTCTGTTTTTGCCTCTCTCCTCCCTCTTCAGTGTTTCTGGATGTCCCCTGGCAGATAAGACCCTGAAATCCCTCATGGCAGCCAACTCTCAGGAGCTCAAGTAAGTGTGGACCCAACCTCCGCACCTGTGTCAGGCCAGGGTGGTCCTAACCAGGGCCAGATGGCACCTCTGTGATTTACTAATCACAACCACGTACCCTCTCACCAAAAGTCCACAACTAAAACCAAGTCCCTGAAGTTTAGTTTAGTTCGTTTACTGGCCTTGAGCAAAAGATGAGAAATTTGCATGATGTTGACAGGCGCCCAGTGTAAGTTGTGGGTCAAATCTCAGGTTATTCCAAAATTAGATTAAAAAGAAGAAAAGAAGAGTGCAGGATAACAACAGATACGGTCTCTCCCAAGCATTGGGCAGTAGTTACATATCAGCATTTTCTTTTAAAAATGGATTCTTAGCCAAAAACCAGTTGTATTTAAGCAAAAAGAGCCCCCCCAAATTGGCTCATCCTGTTTTTGAATAACCTGGCTCTGTGCTATGTCGTGGGACCCACCCCCACCACGCCCAGGGGGCCCCAGCTCTGCTTTCATTTTTCCAGGTGTCCTACCCCAGGCTGCGATGGTTCAGGGCACGTGACTGGAAACTATGCCTCCCACCGCAGGTAGGACAGACCCCTGCCCCCTGAGATGGAGATCAGAGGGGCGGCAGCATGTCGTGAGATCACACGCTTCTTTCTTGCTCTTTGTTGGGTCCCTGTTTCAGCCTGTCCGGCTGCCCTCGTGCCAGGAAAGGTGGTGTCAAGATGACTCCTACAAAGGAAGAAAAGGAAGACCCAGAGCTCAAGTAAGCGACCTGGCTTTGGGGCAGAAGCCTTGCGAGGGTCAGCGGGCAGGGCTTGGGATCCAGGTTGGGAGGTGGCTGGGGACCCAGCATCACAAGCACTGGAACAGCGCAGACAGAGCGGTCAGGGGCTTGAGGACCCCTCCCCTTTCCCCCTCTGCTCGCTGCATTCTCGGATGCTGCAGAAGATATGGGAAGTTTATTTTCTTAGTTTGTTTCAAAAGGAAGCCTCCTGGGGATATGCCCAGGTGTCATCTACGTGGCTGCACCTCCCCTGGAACTTCCTTTCTGCCTAAGACACAATTTTATCTAAACTGAATTCCCTTCTCTAAGAAATATGCCTCAAGCCTTGGGTGATGGGCTTCCCAGGTAGCATTAGAGGTAAAGAACCCACCTGCCAATGCAGAAGACTTAAGAGATGTGAGTTCCATCCCTGGGTCAGAGAGATCCCCTGGAGGAGAGAATAGCAATGCACTCCAGTATTCTTACCTGAGAGTCCCATGGGCCGAGGAGCCTGGTGGGCTACACAGTCCATAGTGTTGCAAAGAGTCAGACACGACTGAATAGACTAACATTCTCACACTTTCTCTTGGGTGACGGATGCAGAGACAAATGTGGAAATGTACCGTATTTTGCTCTACAGCATGCAACACTTAGACATTTGGAAACCAAATCTCCTGTTTTTTGAGCCACGGGCTCTATGATGCCAGAGAGGCTGTTTACATTTAGACCCTCAGTCTTTGTCTAGAGGCAGTGTAACCAGTAACCAGCAATGTAATCAGTGCTTCCCTGCTTGTTTCTGAATCTGAGAATGTGACCACAAACTTGCCTCCACTCCCTATAAACTGGGTGGCAGGTTCCCTGAGCTCTTGGAATCTCATTCTTTCCACCTGTAACACTGGATGGGCTTCCCAGGTGTCACTAGTGGTAAAGAACCTGCCTGCTAATGCAGGAAACATAAGAGATACGGGTTCGATCCTTGGGTTTGGGAAGATCCTCTGGAGGAGGGCATGGCAACCTACTTCAGTATTGTTGCCTGGAGAATCCCTTGGATAGAGGGGCCTGGTGGGCTACAGTCCATAGGGTCAGGAAGAATCAGACACCACTGAAGGGATTTGGCACAATGACATGATAAAATGGAACGACAACTCTCTCCTCCAGATGATGCATGACAGTTGCTTAGTTCAGAGCCTGGGGATCATTGTCACTGCCAAGACCCACTGTCTCTGCTCAAAGGTAGACAGCATCTACCAGACATCTGGTAAACCCTGTCATCTCCCTCAGTTAATTCCTGTGTGATTTGAACTCACCATCGCCTCCTTGATTCAGTCACAACATCTCACATGGGTTATCTCATCTCCCCCAGCAGCTAATGACTGTGCTGTGTCTCTCTAGATGCCCTGTGATTGGGTGTGACGGCCAAGGTCACATATCAGGTAAATACACGTCCCACCGCACGGCGTCTGGATGTCCCCTGGCTGCTAAGAGACAGAAGGAGAACCCGCTCAATGGGGCACCCCTCTCCTGGAAACTGAACAAACAGGAACTTCCCCACTGCCCCCTGCCAGGCTGCAATGGGCTGGGCCATGTCAACAACGTGTTCGTCACCCACAGGAGGTGAGCTTTGCTTTCTGTCATGTGGTTGCTATGATTGATGGTCACTTGCTGGGTGGGAGGGGAGAGACCTCCAAGGTCAGGAATGTTCGAGCAATGAGCACCTTAGATTTCAAGCAATGAGTCTTTCCAGAGAGATATTAGACCAGTTTGAAAGATGAGAAACGTTCTTTTCTCAGTTTCTGAAATCCACTGCTTGATTTTCAGGTATTTTTGAAACAGTGCTTGTGTCTTTTGTCCTAAAATGTTGCTGGTGCCACTGTTTTTCAGATGGTTCTATCTTTCAAGGGTTTGTTTTACTTCTGGGTGGTGACGACAACTCTCTGCTGGGTATGGTTGTGAAGCTTCACTTTACTCATTGATGTCATTCCCTCTGCTCACGAGCTGGCTCCATTTCAGACCAAATGGTAGATAGTTTGCAGCTGGGAAGCTGTGACTCATCCCTAGCAGCCAGAAAGAAAAGGACACAGCCACTGCTAAGTACACAGAGAGCGAGAGAGGTTTAGAAAAGCCTTTCTAGCTTCCCAAGTACTCAGCCCCTTCTTCACTCATGGTGTGTATTTCACCCCGGCCCGTGGCCAGGAGCACTGATCCTAGCCCAGTGTCGTCCTCATGTCACCTCAAGGAGAGGACCTGGAGGGTTCCTGCACACTTCTCCTGGCACTGGGCCCTTCCCGTCTTGGGGCTGTGGTTCATGATGCAGATTTAAGATCTAATGAAGCACGAGGGAGCCCTGGCACTCTGCTCACGGGCGGAGTGCAAACACAGCAAAGCTGATTCCATTCCCAAGTCCATGTCCGGGTATCAGGAAATGAGGTTCTCTGAGAGTCACACCTGCTTGTGGAGGAACCTGGACTCTTTATTCTTTAACGTTTATTTATTATTTACTGATTTATTTGGCTGTGCCAGGTCTTAGTGGCAACATACAAGATCTCCAGTGGCGGCCTTTGGGATCTAATTCCCTGACCAGGGATTGAACCTGGGCCCTCTGTATTGGGAGTGCGGAGTCTCAGCCACTGGACCACCAGGGAAATGCCCCTGAACTCTTCCGGTGGTTTCTTTTCTGATGGTTCTCAGATGCCTGATCATGTTCGCAGCAGCACACTGTTTTCTGCTGGGTCTGGACCATCATTTCCCATTCAGGAAGGACAGTCACAAATCAGGGGAGCCCAGTGGCACACGGGCTCCACAGCGGCCACGCTTCCTTATCACAGAGCCTGTAATGTCCATGTTGACATCAATAATGAAACATCAATGCTGGACGGTGGCGAGCGCATCCCTCAGTTAGAATTCTCTGTAAACTCCTGGGTAGTCTTACGTGATGATACCAAGGCCTGATGAGGGTGCAGGGACCCTCAGGGCTGTGGATGGAGGAAGAGGAGCTGGAAGAACTGTGTCAGGAAGCTGATGTGTCAGGTGTAACGGGGCAGGTGAGCGAGGGTGCCCTGCGGGACAGTTGCTGGCTCAGCTCCAGAAACACTCCTGAACCTGAGCCGGAGACAGACGTGTCCCAGGAGGTCTGCTCCCCTGACTCCAGGCTTGGGCGCACCCGCCCCCTACCATGGCTCCCAAAGCACAGGAAACAGCCGTGGTTCCACATGCGGGACTGCTGATCCGTGTGGACCTGAAGGCACCTCAAGGACTGGAGCAGGTCCCGAGTGACACAGTGCCGAGGGACACGTGTGTTGTGATTTTGCTTCCACCAAGTGAAAAAACATGTAGCAAAATTCCATTTTTAAAGAGCCAGGTACTTATTCCTCTATAGTTGGTGTCAGTGGCCGTCTCTGGGGGCCAGAAGACAGCTCTTGCTATGGGGCTGGTGAGGCTTGAAAGCATGTTCTGTGTTTGCACGTAAACGCAAGGTAAACCCCTCAAGGCTGCTCTTTCAACTGCAGATACGCATTGTGTGTATCTGTGTACAGACCGTTTATTTCATAACATAAAAAAAGGAAATTAGGAGCTCAAAAAGCATAGGCTGCAACATTAATGCAGAGATATTATTTTATAGAAGAGAAACAATTAAGAGTTTAGACAAATGAATAATTCAGATTTCACTGCTTTTCAGTCTTGCTACTCAGAGAGCCTGAACGTCACCTGGGGAAATTCTCTTTGAGGTGGAATGCTTTTCTTTTATGCTATATGGGGTTTCATACAAGTAATATAATAAAATGTCTAGCTTATTGCCTGACACATAATAAGTGTTTGACACAGACTGTTTCCTTCCCCCTTTGTACAGTTGTATTAATATTTGTGCAGATATGCAACAGTTCACTACGGTAGGAATGACTTGTGCTGGGATCACACTGCTGACCTACGATACACCTTTATCTCTCCTGTTCTCACCTCTAACATCCTGACGTGGTTTGGTTGTCTTTCCCATCTCTGCCAAAGGCCAGGTTGCTCTCTCCTGGCAGAGAGCCTATTACAATTAAGTTCCTCACACTGTTTATTCCTTTAAACCCTCATAAACCCTATGAGCTACAGGCACTATGGCTGCCTCCACTGACAGATAAATCCTTGTGCAGGAAAGTTCAAGAATCGCCCCCATGCACAGCTCACGGCATCAGGACACAAAGCTCCTCTCCTGAGCTAGGTACCAGCCCATCCCTGGTGTTTCCTAGCTCCGTCCAACCACCAGGCAAACACTCCTGTAGATTTCTCTTGGCCACCCTCTAAGGCACTGTCTGTAACTTTTCCCATTTAAGATTCAGCAAAACGAGAATAATTATGGAACTTGCCTAGAGGACAGTTACCCGTGCATGACGCCAGTATTGTGTTTGTTGTTTTCATTTAGTCGCTAAGTCGTGTCTGACTCTGCAACCCCATGCACTGCCACATGTCAGACTTCCTTGTCCTTCACTATCTCCCAGAGTTTGCTCAAACTCTGTCCATTGAGTCAGTGTTGCCATCCAACTGTTTGATTCTCTGCTGCCCCCTTCTCCTCCTGCCTTCAATCTTTCCCAGCATCAGGGTTACATGCTAATTACTTTACAACCTTGCTTTGTGTCTTCATGTTACAAACCTCCACTTTGAAAGAACGGTAAATGAGGTGACAAATGGTGTTGTATTAAATACACACACACACACACTCATGGATGTTTGAAGCTGAAAACCAGAAGTCCTGGGACTAAATATAACTCATTTATTACTACATGTAACTGTCATTTTATTGAAGCTTATAAATATATTATAGAGGGACATCCCCCACACAGATGTGTCGCCTGTAATTTCTTTTTTTTTTATTTATTTATTTTTTTTTTAATTTTTTTATAGGTTTTTTTTTTTATTATTGTTTTTGCCATACATTGTCATGATATCACCATGGGTTTACATATGCTTCCCCTCCGGGTCCCCCCTCCCTCCTCCCTCCCCCCCGGGAAATCTCGCTGCACCAGTCCCGAGGATCAATCCTGGGCTGGCGATTGATTAGACACATGACAATTAACATGCTTCAATGCCCTTCTCCCATATCATCCCACCCTTACCCTCATCCACAAAGTCCACAAGTCTATTCTATACATCTGCGTTCCTTTTGTTGTCTCCCATGTTGGGTTCTCATTACTGTCTTTCTAAATTCCATATATATGTGTTAATATACTGTATTGTTGTTTTTGCTTCTGGCTTACTTCACGCTGGATAATGGGCTCCAGTTTCGTCCATCTGAGTAGAATTGCTTCAAATGAATTTCATTATAACAGGGCAGATAAAGATATAGTTTAAAATTGCCTTCCTGTACTTTAATAGCACTGTGAATTTGGTCCAAGCCATATAAAGTGCATCCTTCCTGCCTTTACAACACATCAGCCCAGACCCTGAAGGTGATGCCCAGCCAACCTCCCCTTTTCCCTGAGCAGCAGAACTGAGCCTTGTGGAGCACCTGGCCTCCTCAAAAGAAAAAGGAACTTTAAAAATGTTTTCAATCCCCAGTTTTCTTAAATTTGGGATTTGTTTCATATCCCAGAAGATACAAAATACCCAGTGGCCTTTTAAAAAATTTTCTTGGCCCCTTAGTTCCTCCACCAGGATGAAACCCATGCCCCCTGTATTGCAAGCTCGGACTCTTAACCCCTGGACCACCAGGGAAGCCCCCAGTGGCATTTTTAGAGCGCAGTCTTGCATCTGCCATGAACTGTACTAGATGTCAGTCCCACGGTTGTGGGGCTTCACCGACTGTCCACACAGCCACTCCTCTCACCCCGTGTTGTCTGGATAACCCAGACCCTCAAGGGTAGAGTCAGAGAACTCTCTGGAGGTGGTAACATCCATCTTGTTACCAGCCTCCCACAGGTCACTTCTAAAGTCCCATTTACCAACTAGACGGCAACCCTGTTTGTGACCCTTTTCTCAGAACACGATAGGTGACGTAAAACAAGACAGACTTGCAAAAACTTCCCAGAAAAAGAAAGAAAGATAATGCAGCTTATAGAGGCCACTCTTTTTTTTTTCCACATCTCCTTTTTTTTTTTTTATTGGAAGATAATTGCTTTACAATATTGTGCCAGTTGAGGCCACTCTTTACGTGAGCAGTTTCCAAAACAGAATATCATGGTCACAGTTCAGTTTCTGCTTTTCCATTATTTGATTTCCCTGTGTAAAATATTTCATAATTTATCAAGTCTTAGAAAACCACACAGCCTTCCTTTTACATGTAGTATTACGTATCTAGTATTGTTTTTTTTCCTATCATCTTAATATAGAATAATTTTAAATTCTTCAAAAAATGCATGCACTCTACTAGCGTTTACTAAGGGTTTTGCTTCAGAAATATCCTCTTTCATGCTACCAAATGTCCTGATCTTTGGATGGAAAACTATTGTTTCATGAATAATTAGTAATTAAATTTCTGTGGGAAAAAAATATTTTCAATGGTTAATTATTATAATTTTTAAATTTTATTTTAAAATTGTTGATCCAAAAATATAACAATGACAAAAAAATTAATGGCTGCTTAGAACGAAAAATCATCTCATCATGTCCAACAGAAAACATGTTTTGTTCCATGTTGTCATTATCGTTTTGATGCAATTTAAATAAAATAGATGAAAGAAGCAGGCCTGAATGGAACAGCTTTGTAGGAAAGATAAATAAACAGTCTACAAGACAGCGCCTGTGAGCAATGCTGCTGCTGCTGCTGCTGCGTCGCTTCAGTCGTGCCCGACTCTGTGCGACCCCAGAGACGGCAGCCCACCAGGCTCCCCCGTCCCTGGGATTCTCCAGGCAAGAACACTGGAGTGGGTTGCCATTTCCTTCTCCAATGCACGAAAGTGAAAAGTGAAAGTGAAGTTGCTCAGTCATGTCTGACTCCTAGCGACCCCATGGACTGCAGCCCACCAGGCTCCTCTGTCCATGGGATTTTCCAGGCAAGAGTACTGGAGTGGGGTGCCATTGCCTACCCCTACTGTGAGCAATGAGGGCCCCTAAATATACCTGCAGCCCCTCCTTTTGTTTTCCTGTCAGGTACCAGGTGGCTCAGTGGTAAAGAACCTGCCTGCTGATGCAGGAGACATGGGTTCAATCCCTGGGTTGTAAGCTCCCCTGGAGAAGGGAATGGCTACCCACTCCAGTATTCTTGCTGGGAGAATCCCATGGACAGAGGAGCCGGGCGGGCTACAGTCCACATGGTTGAAAAGAGTTGGACACGACTTAGCAACTAAACAACAAGAGATTTTTTTTAATGAAAAATGACATTCTAAAAAGTTACAGCATAGCTGCTTCACTTTTCTGTACAGCAGAAAATAATACAGAATTGTAAAATAGCTATATTCCAACAAAACAATTTTTTTAAGAAAAATTAAAGAGTGAATTCTAAACTTTCGCTTACTCAAACTGAATTTGCCATCACGGGGTAGAATAAATATTTTGAGCTTGTATTATTTTGAGTCATTCTGTAAAGATCCAATGACAGCATGTATAGAGACAGAAAGAACTAGATTTATTATCCATGGTACTTTGACTAATTTGGAGCAAATCTTATTCAAAATATATAAGTACAATTTTACATTTACAGAAAATAAAGTAACTACTGCTAAAAGAAAAAAATGACACAAAAATACAAAATAGTGATTTTTTAAAAAATTAATTAAATGATAATGATCAACAGTAGCTATTTGTATTTTGATTTAAGAAAAAATACAAAACATTTTACATTATTTGTGTGCTTCCCCAGTAGCTCAGCTGGTCAAGAATCCGCCTGCAATGCAGGAGACCCTAGCTTGATTCCTGGATCGGGAAGCTCCACCTAAGGGATGGGCTACCCATTCCAATATTCTTGGGCTTCCCTTGTGACTCAGCTGGTTAAGAATCCGCCTGCAAAGTGGGAGACCTGGGTTCTATCCCTGGGTTGGGAAAATGCGCTGGAGAAGCGAACAGCTACCCACTGCAGTATTCTGGCCTGGAGAATTCCACAGACTGTATAATCCATGGAGTCGCAAAGAGTGGAACATGACTGAGCCACTTTCACTTCCGCTGCTTTTGTTTTAGGAGATATTGTTACTTTATGCACAGAGACTGCAGATTATAATGTAATGAGTAGGCAGGCAAAGATTTAAAGAGTATGTAGTGAATACAAAATTTTAATTTTTCTAAGGAATAGTATGGATTTCACCCACTGGTGTAATTTTCACTTTCACAGCTTATCCGGATGTCCTCTCAATGCACAAGCCATCAAGAAGGGCAAGGTCTCTGAAGAACTAATGACCATCAAGGTCAAAGCATCTGGAGGTAGGAGGACAGGGTGGGGCCATGACCCCCAAGGTTTGGCCCCCTAAGGGGCCCACATCCAAACCCTGGTCCATGCTGGAAGTACTATTTGAACAGGCAAGAAAGACACTTTCCTGAAATTTGAACTAATATATAACTTTCTCTAAAAAACAATGTCTTGGTTTTTTTCCTTATTTTTTAATAAGGGTCTACAACAGAGAAAATTGGGCAATGATGCTGGATGAGTTAGGGTACACTGGTTTAACTTTTGTCCTTCAATCTTAAAATGACAGTTTTTGTATGAGCCTGCATGTGTGTGTGTTCCTGGTATGAGCCCGCTATCAAATTTCAAGGTCTGGGCACCCATGTTTGAATCCTTAACTTTTGATCTACACCCAGAATGATATTTTTATGGTGAATCCAGATGGTTTAATTCAGCATCTCTGTCTCTATTTCCCTGCGTGTTTTCCCAGGGTCGACCCCCAACGCAGTGGCTAAGCCATCCTCCCTACTGGAATCTTCTCATGTCTCTCTGATTCCTGAGTACTTTGAGTTCTCATCAGCATTTTCTCAGGCATGTTCTTCTCTTACAAGATCATCCTGATGCATCTGGGGAACAGAGGCGAAGTCGTTACTTTGCTTTATCAATTTTAGTCAATGGCATCTTTGGTACTCAGTTCTACACAAGTAGAACTGAGCCAGGGACTCTCAGTTGTTGCTACTTTATTTTTCTGAAAGCATTGCTCCATCTTTTAAATCCATGCATGACTCTTAGAAACAGTGGCTTGTTTCCAGGTTGTGCTTCCATGCACAATATGCCTCGTGCACCTTGCACATCCTTCTGTTGTAGGTGTGGAACGTTTGCCCCAGTTGTGGGCCTAGGAATAAAGTTACTGGGCTGTGGATCCTAAAGCTTCAGTAGGTGATGCACTGTTGGTCCAGAGCAGTGACCCAGGAGGGTACCAGAGCCTGAATCTCTTCATACAAGTTGTTGAGCCCCACCCAGCCTGCCTCCAGGCATCGATCTTACTAAATCTAAATGCTGGTGATCACATTTATCCTGCTGGCTTTTTCTTCTGGTTTAGAATCAGTATTCTGGACTGTTGAGATGACCTTAAATCCTGCTTCTGGCTTCTGAATATCAGCTACTATTCCTAGCTTTTAAAATCTTTAAAATGTATTCATATTCCTCCTATAAAAGAATGAGGGGAAGATAAACCCTGTTCATTGAGAACGTGTTGTCTGTTCAGCACTTTATGGTTTTTTGTATGTTAATTCTCACAGCATTTTATTGAAGCACGAGGAGGTGAAGTGATCCAAATTCAAAAACAAGGGTCAGGCAGTGTTCAGACTCCAAAGCTGCACTGCCCCCAGACCACATTTGCTTCTGATTAAAGTCCATGAAGAAGCCAAGCTGTGTGTCCCTGGGCTCAAACCCACCTGCCAGGACCCTCCTCTGCCTCTAATAGTGGCTCAGAAGGTCCCTACATTTGGTCACTAATCAGCACAGTCCAAGTCCTCCTGTCCTAGTAGCATTGTGCACAAGAGGACTCACAGGCCTTGGATCTCAGGCCAGCCCGGCCCCTTCCCTTGGCTCTAGCCACATGATGCGGTCATGTCCGTGGTCAGTGAGCCTCCTTTAGCCTCTGTGAGGCTCTGGCCTTCATGGGGGGTGGTGATGACACCTGCCCCACAGGGTCCAGCCAAGTTCCAATGAGACCTTACTTGTTAACCCATCTGGCAGCAGACCTGGAACATAGCAGAGCTACATTGAACCCTGGGGCATTTCTTACCAAAGGAGTCCATCCTGCAACTCTTTGAACCCACTTTCTTAGAATCTTGGACATGGATTTGGGTAAAAATTCAACATTTCAAGTTAAAATCTCAACTTTCACTTGTTGTTCATTTGCCAAGTCGTGTCCGACTCTTCTCAACTCCAAGGATTGCAGCACACCAGACTTCCCTATCCCCCACCATATCTCAGAGTTCATGTCCATTGTTTATGTCCAAGTTCGTGTCTATTGCATTGGTGATGCCATCTAACCGTCTCATCCTCTGTCGCCCTCTCCTTTTGCCTTCAATCTTTCCCAGCATCAGGGTCTTTTCCAATGAGTTGGCTCTTCGCATCAGGTGGCCAAAGTATTGAAGCTTCAGCTTCAACATCTTCAACATCTTCAACGTATTCAGGGTTGATTTCCTTTAAGATTGACTGGTTTGATCTCCTCACAGTCCAAGGGATTCTCAAGAGTCTTTTCTAGCACCGCAGTTCAAAAGCATCAGTTCTTTGGTGCTCTGCCTTCTCTTCAGTCTAGCTCTCACTTAGCAAACCACAAATTAAATATAAATGGACTCAGATTTGTCAGTCTTATTTTTTCACTTTGAACTGAAATAATCTGACTTTTTACAGGTATAGAGAGTGATGAAGAAATTAGGCATTTGGATGAAGAAATAAAGGAACTCAATGAGTCCAACCTTAAAATTGAAGCTGATATGATGAAACTCCAGACACAGGTAAAAAGAAAGAGAGAAGAGGGTAAGGATGGGACAAGACCCTCCTGGTGCCCTGTCCTTCCAGAATCTACTTCCACATTCCCAAGTTCTCTCCCTTTCAGATCACGTCCATGGAGAGCAACTTAAAGACCATCGAGGAAGAAAACAAGCTGATTGAACAGAACAACGAGAGCCTGCTGAAGGAGCTGGCAGGGCTCAGCCAGGCCCTCATCTCCAGCCTTGCTGACATCCAGCTCCCACAGATGGTCAGTCCGAGGCTGCGGCTCCCTCCCTATGTCCCCCCAGGTTCCCTCCCCATGTGCCCCCAAGCGCCCTCCCAGGACTAGGGCAGAGGGGTGGCTCGAGCAGGGGGGACCTGCTGGCCGCTCAGTCCTTCCACTCGTGTGCAGTTTCCACGTGTCTGGGGGCTGTTCAGTTTGACCCATCAGGTCAGGGAGAGGAGGTGCCCCAACACACAAAGACCAGGATGTGAACAGACCTGACTGTGGATCCCGTCGTCACCTGGAAGGATAGAGAAAAGAGGAAAAGAGCCTGCCTCTGACTCTCTGGAAGGGGGCTGAGGACAAAGGGGTCTGAGGATGAAAGAAAACAAGTCCCATCAGACAGCTGCCCCCCTTACCCCTGCATCCCTTTGGTCCCAGCTCAGGGCTGTCTGGAGAAGTTTCTGGCACAAGCAGGGCCTCCCCTCCCCTGCCTGGCCTGCACCCCCTTCTGCAGACGAGGTCTCTGTGCTGAGCTCAGGCACATAGGGAGGCTGAGACCCCTCCTCAGGAGAAGGGATGCACCTTCGAGGGGCCTGACCCAGTAGCCAGACTACCACTCTGTGTGGCTCCAAGCTTTTTCCAAAGCGTGGACAGTTGGTCGGCCTTCCCAGATGGTGCTAGTGGTAAAGAACCTGCCTGCCAATGCAAGAGGGTTCAGTCCCTGGGTTGGGAAGATCCCCTGGAGAGGGAATGGCAATCCACTCCACTATTCTTGCCTGGAGAATCCCATGGACAAAGGAGCCTGGTGGGGGCTATAGTCCATGGGGTCTCAGAGTCAGACACAACTGAAGGGACCTGGTACACACGCACAGACAAGTGGTCACACTCACCCCAGTAGCTGAGTGAAGAGTGAGGAGACCAGCCCACCACACACTCACCCCCGCCTCCCCGCTGAACTCCAACCACCGCACAGGTCCCCTCGCCCTTCCCAGGCTCCAGGGTCAGAAGACCACACCCCATAGACCTGCTCCCCCTTTCCCAGCAGCCCAGGTCACGTGACCAGAGCCCCGTGTTCTGTCCTCTTTCAGGGGCCCATCAGTGAGCAGAATTTCGAGGCGTATGTCAACACGCTCACAGACATGTACAGCAACCTGGAGCAGGACTACTCGCCGGAATGCAAAGCTCTGCTGGAGAGCATCAAGCAGGCAGTCAAGGGCATCCACGTGTAGACCACAGTGCCCTGGGGAGCCCTGCCAGCCTCATAGACGCACCTGGAGGGGCTCCAGGCCACCCGGGCAGGCAGTGGCCATACTGCATTTACAATTGCAACATTGCACTAATTTTTTCCCCCCCAGCTGACGTCAAAAGGAAAGAAAAACTATGATAGACTCTTTGGATGAAAAAGCAATGTAGTCAAATATTAGATATTATTTATTTTCATATGTTTTCCTTTTATTCCTTCATTGCACTCTTTTAGGTTTTTTTTGTACAATATATGTAAAATAAATGTGACATTTTTATATTTTATTTATTTCTAATCAAAGAGTTTTTTATCTTTTAACTGCATTTTGAAGTCTGCCATATTTTTACAAGTGTGTTTATTAATTTATTTTCCAATAGAATTTAAATATTAGAAATGCTATTCTCAAATCGCATATCTGGCTGGGTTTAAAGGAGAAGACAAAAAAATATGAAGGAAAATCCTTGTCTAAGGACTGCACTGTGGTCCAGTTTAATTTTTATTGCACACTCTACCCCCCCATCCCCAACCTCTTTCATGAGCTTTGTGTTTATGAATGGGCTTGGGTAAAATGCGTGGAGGGACACAAGATAAAAGGCGCTCACTCACAGGATGTGTGCCCTACAGAAGCACAGTAGACTGAAAACCAGCCTGTTTCAAATTTATTAGCAATAATTAAATATAGCAATCAGCAAAATATTCGACTTGGCTGTCCGGTTTCAGTTCATATGAATTATTTATTTGAAATTATTTCAAGAAACAAGCTTTTTAGCGATGCAGGTTTGTCTATTTGTTTTTCAGGTTTTATCAGATAGGTGGCAGCTCTTATCCCAAGACGAGAAATAAGACTCGATGTGACTGGCCAGGCTTTTCCTGCCACTTGTTGGTACAATACACAAGGGACACTATTGTAGATTTGTACTTAGCAAATGTAAACGCACCCAAATGGAAAACTGTGTAGATACCATATCCCCTGAAATAGCATTTATCTTATTGGGTTGACTGGAAAGGAATGGAAAATATAGTCACACAAGCATGAATGGTACCGGGGTCTGAGTCATTGCTTTAAACACTGGCAACACTGTCTCAGCCTCGTGAGGCAAACAGACAGCTTTCGATTTGACGAAAGTCTTTCTGCAGACAGAGGAGCGCTACAAAGTACTCACACTCACACCCACAGGCACATAGATTGAGCCCTCGATCTCGAGTTTCTGGATGGAGCAGAGGTTAGTAGTTGCTATAGGAAAGGCAATGTCTATTTCAGGGATTGTAAAGTAGTTAAGCATTGTTTCAAAAGTTTTTTTATATTTATTTTTTTTAAGAGAAAGGTATAGACAACCAGCTAAACTGCCTTTTTGCTGTGCACACACCCCGGGTGTGCGACGTGCCTCCGTGTAAATGGGCTTGATTTCTGTGCTGTAACAAAGTGTTTATTTTTCTTAGCAACATGGATGTGTATGTGGACCGGATGCCACGGCGCTCGCAGGCTTGCTGTTTTCCACTGTTGTCACTGTTGCTGCACCAGCTGAAGCGCCATGCGCGGTAATTCCCCCAACATGACACTGGTCACTGTTCTGTATTAAGTGGGGCTTATCTTTGGTTTGGCGTTCATTGAAATCCTTGACTCTTAGTCTAGTGAAAACAAGATGTCTGTTCTTAGGTAGGAGCGGTGGGTATTTAAAAATCAACTTTAAGAAAAAAGAGCTAACGCGTGTGCTGTCTATTATAAATGGGACACCAAACGAAATTTTCTATTCAAGTTATGTATTTACAAACATTTTGCTATACAGTCCTCGATAGATGCATACAAATGAGTTCACTTATTACAAAGACAAAGGTTTAATTTGCTAAATATTTTAACGAGTTTGTTATATATTTTATTTAATTTAAAAGAAATCTCTTACTGACCTATGTATTTATTACCATAATTTACTGCAGTTCAGGTTTGTTGATTTGTGTTCGCCTAGTTTGAACAGGATGGTTTTGTGAAGGATGTTTGTTTTTATTTGACTCCTTTGTACTTGGTCTGTTTTGTAATGTGCACTGAATTTTTGTTTCTTTCCTTGATGTTAATGATCGATACTGTAAATTGGGTCTTTTGTAAACAAACAAAAAAAGGCAATGATGTATGCATTTTTTTAATTTGAAGTAGTTTGTATACCGTTTCTTCAAACAATTAATATTTCTTACATCAAAGCAAGCAGTTGTGTTCAGTGCTGTACATTTGGTGTATGGTAGGAAATAAAAATGGAAAAGAGTTTCACTGTGGTCTTTCTCGAGCTGCTATATAGAGATGCTTGTGGCCAGCCCGTGATAAATACTACCCCCCTGCCCCAGGAGCTTGGTGGGGGGAGGGGAAGGCACCCCTGAGCCTCTGAGTGACTCTGATTCTTTGGAGTCCACCAGCCAGCCTGCTTGGCTTGTTTTCTCACCCCAGGTAGAGAGGACTTTTTGCCAGCTGCTATGCCATCCCAGCCTGGGTTCCGGTAAATGCACATACAGAAGGGCAGTTGCTTCTGATGTCAGGAAATCTTTGCTAGAAATTCACCCGCTTCTGGTGAGCAGTAAGGTAGAGGCCCCACCCTCCTAGCTAACCCTGCTTTGAGCATTCCTACAAGCCAGCTGAACTCAGATTAAAGGAAAATAGTTATTCTTGATAGCACCTCTTTGTCTTGCATGTTTTTCCTATCTTATTTCAAACAGCTTAATTTTCCAGTTTCTTGCTCACTTTTACACATCTCTAAGTTGGTTGCCATTTATACTCAATATAGTTTTTTTTTTTTTTTAAACCCATGTCATCCTTGTATTAAAGCAAAACTTGAGTGAAGGGGAGTCTGGGTCCCCAGAGAAAAGACAGATACCTGAGTAGACCTTTGCATCACAGAGGTTGGCACACAGCAGTTAAAGATATATTTAACTTGTTTTTTTTAATATTTTTTAAAATTTTCTTATTTATTTATTTGGCTGCATCAGATCTTAGTTGGAGCAAGTGGGGGACTTCACTGTATCAGTCAGGTTCCATCGTTGTGGCCTCTGGACTTGCTAGTTGCAGCTCCCAGACTCTAGGCATGCCGCTTCAGTGGTTGTGGTGTTCAGGCTTAGTTGCTCCGAGGCATGTGGGATCTTTCCAGTTCAGACATTGAACAGGTGTCCCCTGCATTGCAAAGCTGATTCTTTAACCACTGGACCACCAGGGAAGTCCCTGTAGCTCACTTGTAATCACCAGTTGATGTATCTACGATGCACATGTGATCCATCCTATTAAGGGATCACAAGCCGCAAATCTGCTCTGTGGTTCTTAGCGCACCCCTTGCAGAACAAGGGCATCTTGTCCTCCATGGAGTTTTACACCCGCAAGCTGCACATCCCAGTCGATGTGGTAGAAGAGGAGCAACAAGACAGGATGGTGAGTCAGAGATGTTCAGACAACAGGTGTTTTATCAGAAGACGTGTATGCCAGGCCCACTCCCGGGGAGTTCAGCCTGGCAGGGAACAAGGGAGTGAGTGACAGGGGCACAGCCTCCTGTGGACACAGTGAGCAGGGTATCACCCTGACCCCGATTCCCCGGAAACAAGCGCTGGTTACAGACAAGCTGGCAAGTTGGAAGAAAGACATTGCAGGCAGCATAGACAAGCATTTACAGAAGATGACAATGAGACAGTCATCCACCAAGCACGTGTTTAAAATTTCCAAAAAAAAAGTGAGAAGTGAGGCCATAAGAAGCAAAAAGCCCAGGTAAGTGGGAAAAGGGGTCATTTTATAAACATACATGCTAAAGAATTGTAATTTCCACACACAGACTTCAGAATACCAAAGAAAAATCTAAAACCAAAGAAGGGTCAAATCTCCATTAAAGACAATTTATTCCATCCATTCAAACAATTACACCAGGCTCCTCTGTCCATGGAATTCTCCAGGCAAGAATACTAGAGTGAGTTGCCATGCCCTTCTCCAGGGGATCTTTCCAACCCATGAATTGAACCCGGGTCTCCTGAATTGCAGGCAGATTCTTTCCTGTCTGAGCCACCAGGAAGCCCTGCAATTTCTTACCTGAAGGCAACACAATTGTGTTGTAGGAATTATTTGGTAGGAAATAAAAAGTGATGATGAGTTTCGCCATGGTTGTTTTCAGGTGAAAACCTTGTCAGCAGCCCGTGAAAAGTCCTGGAGCCTTTAGGCAGAGAAGTAGAATTCTTCCACTGTAACTACATTCTGAGCAAAGAGCAGAGGGTAAATGAGTCTTTGATTTGCCTCCCTAGAAAATGTTTTAAAAATTGATGTCATGATACAGAAGTATTTACAAATCTTCTTAAAACTCATGTTTTCTACGTCTCTTTCGGCACATCACATCCCTTTTATTGTGGTCTGGGAGCAGTACCCTGCTATTTCCCGTCATGATTGAGCAGTTGATTACAACACAAGCAGATTTAATCGGTTAATCACTGTCAGACCCCATCCCTGATGCCCGTATAGTCATGTCCTGAAATCCTCAAGCGCATTTATGGAGTAAACATCCTGAGACCCAAAGACATTAATGAGGAAACTGTAGCTCAGGAAAGTGGGTAAGTTGTCCAAGACCAGAAAACCAGGAAGAGGTACAGTCCGATTGGACCACTTTCCACTGTTTTTAATATCTCAGCCATGGGGCTCTATCTACTCACCTGTTAGCTGTTGTCTCAACTTTCTAGAAAGCAAGAATTAGTCAAGATTATGACATCTGTTGGTATTCACTCCTTTCTTTCAGGTCTAAAACTAAGAATGGGATTTTAGGGCCAGCTCTAATAAATACAGCTATGTGGTTTTCCAAAGTTGAATGTTGAAAAAAAAAAAAGATTTGTTGGGCCCAGACACATGTGTGCTAAGTTGCTTCAGTCGTATCTGATTCTTTGCAATCCTATGGACTGCAGCAAGCCAGGCTCTTCTATCCATGTGATTCTCCAGGCAAGAGCACTGGAGTGAGTGCCATTTCCTTCTCCATGGGATCTTCCCAACCCAGGATCAACCTGGCATCTCTTATGTCTCCTGCATTGGCAGGGGAATTCTTTACCACTAGCACCACTTGGGAAGCCCAGATTTGTGGACTATCCCTAAATCCTGACGGGACAATAGCGTCTACTGGTGTCCTGAGGTCCTGAGTTCATCCTTGTAGCTTCCTAGACACGAGGCATAGAAAGGTTTCCGTCAGCATTGCAGGACATGGAGAGTCAATAATTTGCCTCACACACCAGAGACAAGTCCAGGGTCAGCATTCAACCCAGTTCTGACCCCCAGAGAAACCCCTGTCCCTCCTGTAGGCCATCAACAGCATCCAGCCAATCCCTGACTTCCCAGCCGATGTCCCAACAGCCTGAGTGGAGAAGGGGTCAGTGTCGCCACCAATCTGGATGAAGTTGTTCAAAGAAGCATCATTTTTAATTTCAGCCACACCCCTGTGATGTGTTTTTCTTGTACAGACACATCATGCAAATCTGACACCCTAATCATTAACTTGACAAATTGGGATTGAAAATCTTCATATGGATTGTAATTGCCCCCAAATAAGGAAAATAGAAATGACTTATATTTGCTGTTGTCTTTAAGCCAGATTAACATAATTATTGAGTTGGGTTCAAAGCTGCCTTGACAGCTTCGTGTTGGCCTCCAATGAGTAAAGGACATTTGTGCCGACCTTTACCAGTGATTAAATGTGTAGAAACATAAAGAGAATGGACATTTCCCTGCTCTAAGAAACATCTGCTGTTTCAGACTTTTCCACTCAAATATGTATTATCATATATAAATGCAGCTATTTTCCTTCTGTGACCGATTACCTTATTCAGTCTGGAATGAAATCCGGGATTGAGTGTATGAGGAGATAGTTTAGATGTTTGGAAGGAAGAATGGCACTTTGGGGACAGACATTAACAGTGCTTGTGAAGGATCAAACATCTCTCCATTGGAAATCGCTGTGAACATTTTTCACCAAGACTAGCGTCCTTGAATTTCAGAAATAAGGCCCGAAGGGACTTCCCTGCTGGTTCTGTGATTGGGAATCCACCTGCCAATTTAGGGGACACATATTCAATCCCTGATCTGGAAAGATCCCACATGCCAGGGGGCAACTCCACCCATTTGCCACATCTATGGAGCCCGTTCACCCTAGAGCTCACACTCAACAACGAGAAGCCCCCACAATGAGAAGCCCACGCGCCACAACTAGAGAGTAGCCCCTGCTCACCTCAACCAAAGAAACCTACATGCAACAACAAAGACCCAGGGCTACTAAAAAAATAAATAAATAAGCAAATAGCACCCTTGGACCAGAGAGGAAGAAGCTTCCACACCCAGTGCTGGCCGAGCCGTGCTCGGATGCACCCAGGCTACCAGTGTCTCCCTAACTCCAGCAAACCCTTGTCCAGGAAGAAAGTGTTTCAGCATCTTCAATGTTTGTCAGCAGCTGCTCAACTATACACATATCACATCGGGAAGGGCTCGCCATGCTCTCTTTGGAAACACTCCTTCTCAGAACAACTGATACCCCAGAATGACTGTTCACGCTTGAAGATGCCCTCTGTCTCTCCCAATTCCCCGGAAGCATCTCTTCCAAACCCAGTAAGACCCTGTGCAGCCACATAAATAAATGAAAATAAATATTTTAACAAAAAAATTAATGAAGAGTGAATGCAAATTCCTTATGAACAATACATGTGCATGCTAAGTCTATTCAGTTGTGTCTGACTCTGTGCAACACCATGGACTGTAGCCCACCAGGCTTTTCTGTCCATGGAATTCTCAGGCAAAAATACTGGAGTAGGTAGCCATTTCCTTCTCCCTGGGGTCTTCCCGACTCAGGGATCGAAAACTCGCCTCCAGTATCTCCAGCACTGGCAGGCAAATTCTTTATCACTAAGCCACCGGGGAATGTGTGGAAGCTAATTTCCCGACCTGGACAAGCAGAGTTTGACTGGTTCCCACGAGTACTTCCAGGATGATTTAAAAAGGTGTGTGTGCCTGAGTGCACACACATGTGTCTGTTTTAACATTTATTCAGTTCTGAGCATTGACCGGGGGCTTCCCAGGGGCTTTGCATAGGTGATTTAACCCTGATTACAATTCTGAGAGCTATGAATGATTGCAATCATTGCACACTCTAAAGAAGAGTCACCCAGGGGCTGTCATGGGAGCTCAGCTGAGGCCCCCTGTCCATGCGCCCCTTCCCAGCCTGGAGACTGCTCATCCACACCGCCCTCACCCACCTGCCCCTCTTGTCCCTCTCCTGCCCTACCCTGTGCAGGAGCAGCCAGCTCAAGTCCCAGCTAGTGCCACGGGTGACACAAAAACGTGCTGCCCATAACAGCTTGAATAAAATACAGTTTTAAAAATTAGTTTTCATTTTGTTATACGAACTTTTTTTTAATATAACTGCTAGAAAATGAGAAGTCTGCATGTGGCTCTCACTGCATATCTCCTGGACGTCATCATCAGATCATTTCTTCTGTGAAGAGCCCAGAAAAGTGTTCAAGAAGGAAAAACATGAGTGTGTTTCTGCAGCTGAGAAGTTGCAGGGTTTTCCTGCAACTTCAGAAAGTTGCAGAAGTGTTCTGGGTTTTTTTGAGGGAGAAATTGCCAAATTATGAAAACATCCAAGACCTATTATTAATTTTATGTGCTCAGGCAAGAAAGCAAAGCAGCTAATTGCATCATTATATCTATAAATGTATTGAATGTGTTCGCACAACCTGAAAATTTACTCATTACAGCTTTTTTTTTTAACAATTACCAATCTATACAACCAAATTCTGTTCTAAAAGATTGCTATAGAAAAAACCTTGAAATAATTTTTTGAGTACATATCTGCCTACAAGGCTGAACTGGAAGCCTAGGGAACCAATCTGAAATTAAAGAACCAAAAAAATATCCAGTGGACCTCTTTTCCTTTAAGCAACAGTGACCATTTGTAGGGGAGCTATTCGAATGTATTTTTTAAATTTTTATCTTTAATTGGAGGATAATTATACACAAGCTTTATAAAGTTGTGTTGGTTAATGCCAGACATCAGTGTGTATCAGCCATTATACGTACATCCCCTCCCTCTTGAACCTCCCTCCCCTACCCCACTCCATCCCACCCCTCTAGGTTGTCACAGAGTACAGCATTGAGTTCCCTGTGTTAGACAGCAACTTCCCATTAGCTAGTTTACAGATGGTAATGCATATGTTTCAGCGCTACTCTCTCACTTCGTCCCTCCCTCTCCATCCCCCTCTATGTCCACAAGTCTGTCCTGTGTGTCTGTGTCTCTTTTCCTTCCCTTCAAATAGGTTCATCAGTACCATTATCTAAAGTTCATATATATGCATTATTATAGATATGTGTTTTTCTCTTTCTGACTTAACAGCACTCTGTAAAACAGGCTCTAGGTTCATCCACTTCACTAGAACTGACTTAGATCCATTCATTTTTATAGCTGAGTAATATTCCATTGTATATATGTACCATATCTTCTTTATCCATTTTTAGTCAATGCACATCTAGTTGCCTCCTTGTCCTGGCCATTGTAAATAGTGTTGCAATGAACATTGAGGTACATGTGTTTTTTTCAATTATTATCTCAGGGTATATGCCCAAGAGTGGGATTGCTGGGTCATATGGTAGTTCTATTGCTAGTTTTTAAAAGAAATCTCCACACTGTTCTCCATAACAGCTGTATCAATTTTCACTCCCACCAACAGTGTAGGAGGGTTCCCTGTTCTTTACACCCTCTCCAGCATTTATTGTTTGCAGATTTTTTAATGATGGCCATTCCAACCAGTGTGAGATGATATCTATTGGTGATTTGATTTGCATTTCAAATCATCAGTTCATTGTTTCCACTGCAGGAGGGTCTCTGATCCTGAAGGGAAGGTGAAGGTGGCTCTTCTTGGCTTAGGTAACTCTTTCTGAGCAAGGGCCTGATTGAGTGAGGTGTGGAGTGTAACCATTTACAGTGGCCCTCGGTTAGGAGGGGAGAGCTTCGGAGGGAGTGTTGGAGAGTAAACGGAAATGGAAGCTGACCGATCCAATGTCCATGTAAATGGATTTGGGGCAAGTTCCTGAAACCAACAAGGTAGTTATTTGCAGCTTCATCTTCTGGACGGCAGTGCCTGGATTAGTAAAGCCATGTGCACAGAGACACTGCAGTTGGAAGGCCATGGTGATTCATATGACAAAAGTGGAGGGTGGGGTCTGCTCTCCAGGGTAAATTTAGACTTCCCATGGACTAAAGGAGCCCTGCAGCCCTGGAGCTGCTAGAGTCAGCTTCAGGGAAGGTGTGGGGACCAGGTGGCCAGAGTAAGCTTGGGTTCCTGGGCGTGGGGACATGGCATGTTCTCAGAACACAGCAGGATCCCTCCGGTGACAATGGCTTCAACCTGAAGACGGTGAAATGGGCAGATCAGAAAGCACACCATTCCCTCGCCCTTGGCACACGTGAGCCCTGAGTGCAGTGAAACTGATGAGCAGAGGGCTGAAACAGAACCTGTGGGAGGGGCGCCTAATGAAAACCAGAGCCGCCAAATGCTGGACCTGTGTGACTTCAAGACATGTGCCTCCACGAGGCAGGCCACTGTGTTTTTATTTTACCAGAGATTCTCCAAAGTTAACCTTGTCCACAATCACCCAGCTGGCAAGTAGAACAGCTAGAATTTACACTCAGTTCTGTCTGACTCTGAACACCGTGGTTCTCCCACCTCATTACACTGAACCTGATCCTTGATTGAGAAAAATCTCAGATCTGGGTGGGGGGTGAAGTACATGGTGGGGACGGGTGTGGGCAGATGCCAAGGCTCTTGCAAAGCTGAGCAGATGGTGAGGTTCTGAGCAAAGGCGACCGTGCAGGAAACTGGGAGGAGACCAAGTTCAGGAAAACATTTCAGAGAGTAGAATGAAGATCAAATACATTCCAAAGGGCTTTCAGAGACATGCACACCCAAGAAATGGATTAGGTACTTATTCCCAGCTTCCCAGATATCGTCCAAGTTAATGTTGAAGCCTCAGTGTCTGAGTGTCAGGTGTTTGTCACTGTGATACCTTTGAAGCACTGAAGCTAGTAAGAAATGAAAAATCTCACCATTATTTCTAGGCCCATGTTCAATCCAAATATCTAGAGCTTTTTAATGACTTATAATTATGTTAGGATTTTCTAATTCAGTGGACAAAGAGACTGTGTTAGATCTGGATCGTGTGAACATAACAGTAAAGCCCTAGTACAAGTGATGATGCGTGTGTGCTCTGTCACGTCTGTCTCTCTGCAACCCCGTGGACTGTAGCCCGCCAGGCTCCTCCATCCATGGGATTCTCCAGGCAAGAAGACTGGAGTGGGTTGCCATTTCCTCCTCTGGCAGTCTTTTTGAACCCCTGTCTGCTGTGTCTCCTGCATTGGCAGGCGAGTTCATTATCACTGAGCCACCTGGGAATCCCAGTACAAATGAGAGAAAGGGTTTTTTTGTCTTGCTTTCTTTCTTTTTTCAAGAAGGTGGATGGCAGACAATTCCGTGTGTCTCTAGTTTCATAGCTCTTTCTGAGCTGTCATCCTATCACGAGGTTGCATCCTCAGGGTCATCACAGGAGCCAGGATGGCTGAGAGTGCTCCAGCCATCTCACCTGCATTCTAGACTAACAGAAGAATGAAGAAAATGACAAAAGAGCAAAAATTGAGCCACAAATCTTAGCAGATCCCTTTAACTGTCCATCCCACACACCACGTGTAATGCTTGTACTTTACTTTCATTGACAGAATTAGTCACATGGACTTAACTAATGCTAGAGGAAAATTTTTATTTTGGATAATAACATATGTAGCCAAGGGGCTTTCCTGGTGGCTCAGCAGTTAAAATAACACCAGTAATGAAGGAGACTCAGGTTTGATCCCTGGGTCAGGAAGATCCCCTGGAGAGCAGAATGGCTACCCACTCTAGTATTCTTGCCTGGAGAATCCCATGGAAAGAAGCTATAGCTCATAGGGTCACAAAGAGTCAGAAACAATTGAGCACGCATGCATATGTAGCCAAGAGTTGGAATTTGAATTCTGTCACTCAGTGAAAAGAAGAGAATGGATGTTGAGGTAGGTATTTCTCATTTTCTACCTCTGAGCCCACTTGATGTAGAAACATCACCTGTGACTCATTTATCCAGGGCAGAATTGGGTGCAAGAATGCTTCAAATAATAGCATTCCTCTGACCACAATTTTAAAAATCATTATTTTGAAAATACTTTGAATTTATTGATTTTTTTTAATTCTGATAAGTCTTTTTTCTTCCTGAAAAAATGAACATTTGAAATTAATGGACACTCTTTAAAAGGACTGCATATGTCCAAAGTTTATATGCATTTATGGATATGATTAAATTTGAGGGGGCTAAGAAGTCCAATTCCTAAAAGACGTCAATCCTGAAATGCCCACAGACAGCCCAGTGGCAGGACAGTCACCCTCCCCTCTCCACCCTGAAAAATCCTACTTAACAGGCAAATCGGTGGGTTTTTTCACCCCAAACTGGTAAAATTATTATTCCTGAGAGTGAAAACTGTAGGTGAAATATTTGGTATAGAGCTAAAGCCATCTGCATCTGTATGAATAGTTTGTTTTTTTTTTTTTTAACTTTGCATCTTGGAGTTTTGGCACTAAGTAGGCAGAGCCTGAAAAATATTACCGCCTGACTCACGTTCGATAATGTTACACAGATTTAGAGAAACAAATTGGCCAAGACACAGTTTTTCAGAACCGCTCTGCAATAATGGAATGCTAATTTCTCCACTGCAATTACACTTGGATCTGGCCCCACACAATGAGTGAATCAACTTTTCAATAGCCTTTTTTAGCCTGTTCCTGTGGCTGAATTACACACATTTCCCACGATGCGCTCAGTTCCAAAACCATTTCCTATCATCATGCGCATCTTCTTCCTGAATGTCCCCACAGGATTCTGAGGGGGTTTCTGTACTTGATCCATCCGGCACCTGACTTGTTACTCTTAGGGAGAAGGGCTGGTTTACAGGACCTACGGCGGTGGTGGTGGGGGGTGGTGCTCACTGAAAGGGAGAGGGGTTTACATGGATCTCATGGGCCATGACAACTTTCAACAACTCATTTTACTTTGTTTTTCTTGCATCTCTTCTGCACTCATGATACCCTTCCAGTCAAACCTGCACAATATTCTATTTGAAGATAGTCCAATTTATTCTCTGATTGAATTTAGTCAAAAGCTCTGCTTAGTTGATTTACAATCAATTCACCTGCAGCCTCTATTTTGGAGACCTGGAAAATTTTCTCATTTTAATAATGTCCTTTGTGTGTGTGTATCAGTCCCTCAGTTGTGTCTGACTCTTTGCAACCCCATGGTTTGTAGCCTGGCAGGCTCCTGGGTCCATGGGATTCTCCAGGCAAGAATACTGGCATGAGTTGCCATACCCTCCTCCAGGGCATGTTCCCAATCCAGGGATTGAACCCAGGTCTCCTGCATTGCAGGCAGATTCTTTATCATGTGAGCCACCAGGGAAATCTTTTAATAGTCCCTAAAACATTTGAAGGCTTTTTCTAAAAATACTGGTAGTAGGGACATCCCTGGAGTCCCAGCGGTTGGGATACTGCGCTTCCACTGCTGGGATGGCTTGGCACCACAGAGGTGGTCCATGCTGAAGTTAGGGGGCTGGGCCTTTGGGACCCACCACCAACCTCCAAGGAGTCCTGAGACCCCGCAGCCCATGGAGGGCATGGCCAGGCCCAGGGGGCTCCCTTCAGTGGGGGGCACACATCTCCTAGAAGCTGGGGAGGGGGTGTTGGTGCTTTGGCCTGAGTGCACCCCCCAGCCCTTCACTTCCAGGCAGTAATAGTTGAGCTGGGACTTGAAGGATGAACAGAATCACAGAGAGGAGATGGGAGATGGATATCTGTATGCAGCAGCCGGCAGGCGACGAGGAAGAGACACATGAAGCATAGGTTGGAGCCCAGGATGGGGTGCCAATACTGATGGTCAGATCTAATTAGCACAGAGGGTGATACAGGGGCATCACCTGGAGGACAGGTACGTAAACAAGAGCAGACGAGAGCAGGGCGAGGAAGACTTGGAATGCAGAGGCAGTGGGGTCCACAGGGCGCAGTCACAGCACGTGGACAACTCTTGGGAAGTGAGGTATGAGCAGCTAATGGTATTTAACCTGTAAGGCGTGTTTTACTTAACTGTCTTTCACAAGGTAAAATAGTTCAAAGCAGCATTATTTACAAGTATTATAAACGTCCTCAAGTTCTAGCTTCTGTGTTATTTGAATATTAGAGGAAGCTGTGATTTAATTCAAGTCTCTGCCCTATAATCTACAGGCTTTCCAGCACCTTCTCCAAACCCAATAGCATCTAAGAGGGTCTGTGCTCTTCCCGGGGGCCTTTCACTGTAAGAATTCCTGCCTCCATGATCCAGTCACCACCCACAAGCCTTGCAGCTACTGGCCCTGGTCCCTATGGCTCCATCCAACTGTGAACACAGGCCATGACTCAGAGTATTTGCTGAGCTCACCTGAGGTCACAGCTTTGATGCAAATCAAAGCTGGGTCCTCCTGCCCCCAGGCCTGTCCATTCCATCTTCACAGTAAAGATTCAAGGGTAGGAGGTGGCTGGGGGATGGTGGGTGGAGAGGAATCAGTATTCTCTTGATACTCAGTAGAGATTTTACTGAGCTTCAGTGTTTAATATATCTGTATTTTAATGTTATCGAAGTATAGTTGGTTTACAATGTTTCTGCTGTATAGCAAAGTGAATCGGTTATACATATACATACATTCTTTTTCATATTATTTTCCATTGTGGTTTATCACAAGATAATGACTATAGTGCCCTGTGTAATACAGTAGGATCTTGTTCACCCATCCTAAATATACCAGTGTGCATCTGCTAATCCCACTCTCCCAGTCCATCCTTCCCTCTCCTCTCCTTCCCTTCGGCAACCACATATCTGTTCTCTGCGTCTGTAAGTCCATTTCTAACATATCTTATAAAGAAGATAATATAATGTATAAAATATGCTCATTACTATGGCTAGTGATTATAGAAGAATCTTGAGCAAAATCCTTTCACTGATTCACATTGTATGCCTTTTTAAAAATACATATGAACCTTCATATATCTTTATGAGTTGAGTTAGCAACAGTCGGGTAAGGAATATAATGTTGTAAATGCTTACAATTTTGTTACTAATTCATAAACTATTCATTTCATTTAAAAAGTCAGAGTAATAAACAGATACGATTTCGACTACATAATCCACAGTAATAGATGCATTCTCTTCTGGCTCCGTGGAAAAGTTAGGAGAAATACAAAGCATGTGTTTAATATGCACTGGAAATAGCTCAGCTTTATTATATTTCATGAAGGACACAGGAACAAAGTCTCCGGCACGTTTATTTTGTCTGACCTCTAGTGGAAACAACAGCGATGCTGTTTGTCATTATTTAATATTGGGCTGTATTTTTTCTTGCAAATTATTCTTCATTGACACACAAATACATTAGCAAGTCAACACAGACAAAATTGCACTGAAAATTAGGAAATACAAAGAAATATTGAAGAGAGATTTTGTGAAATGTTTATCTTTAAATGAACACATCATCAGTGACCATTTCCTGGTTGCAACTTCCTTCTCACCTTCTCCCAGTATTTCTCCAATAATTTTCCTACCATTTATACACACATACATCTTTATGAAAATGATATCACTGGAGAGATGAGTGGGGGAAATCGTTATCAGTTAAAGCTATTCTGATAAGCTACTCTGAATGAGAAAAAAAAAAAAAACGTAATTTTATCCAGAAAACGTTACTATCAGTACTTGTGTGCTTCCTGCTGTTCTCAGAAAACATGCCAGCTGGAGGTGAATCTTGTTTGCAATTACAGACGCCAGTCTCCTTCATCAGAGCAGAATGAAGGGGCGGTGAGTTAAAGGAGGAGACCTGCAGCGCAGAGGAACATTTTAAACTGCATTTCCTGAAACAGTGAGAACTAGCTAGAAGCAAAGAGACACCCGGAGCAGGAAAAAGTGTGTCCTGGGGCGATGCCTGAGGGCACAGATTCCAGGAACCTCATGCCCAGGGCTCAGCTGTGCCTCCACAGGGAGGAGGGGGCGGGCTGCATTTTCCTAATTCACCCTCTTCCAGGGGCTTCTGTTGTTTACTCAAGAGAAGTTGACATCTTCACCTCCGTGTCAGAGCAAGCGTGTGTAGAGAGGACAGGGCAGTGAGGACCCTGATGTCTATGAGAAGGAGGGAGAAGTCCACCCGAAAGGTGAGGATGCAGGAGAATCACCAGGTGGAAGGCAGGACCCAGAATCAGGGCAGCAGACAGCTAAGCAGGAAGCATGTGATGAACAGTGTTGAGTGGAGCAATTGGTGATAATTGCTGATACTGGTGATAATGGAAACCCAGGGCTTCTCCATGGCTCCCTGGGCAAAGAATCCACCTGTAATGCAGGAGCTGAGGGTTGGATCCCTGGGTGAGGAAGATCCCTTGGAGGAAGCAATGGCAATCCACTCTAGTATTTTTGCCTGGGAAATCCTATGGACAGAAGAGCCTGCAAAGAGTTGGATATGACTGAGCAGGAGCAAGGAATGGAAACCCATCCTCTCCAGAAGGCCACCTACAGGCCAGTGGGAATTTGACAAAGAACTAGCTCTGCAAGACGAAACGGGGTGGGTCATGGGGGAGGATGGGGGCAAAGTGTCCTTCTGTTTTTCTCAGGGAAAAGTCTTGAACATGATTATAGGCCCATAGTAAGGAGCTGATTAGAGGCACAAATACTATCTAAACAAACATGCTTAGGGACTCCTCTCATGGTACAGTGGTTAAGACTTCACCTTGGATGTAGGAGGTGCAAGTTTGATCCCTGGTCAGGGAATTAAGATCCCATATGCCCTGTGGCCAAAAAAGCAAAACATAAGACAGAAGCAATACTGTAACAAATTCAATAAAGACTTTTAAAATGTCCACATCCAAAAAAAAAGAAAAAACTTTAAAAAGAAAGGTGCTTAAATGACAGTTCTGAGATAATTTTTTAACCTCTTTCATCTTCTTTCAACTCTGTGTCTTACATCCCCTACAATCATCCTCATAATATTAGTATCCTGTATCAATGAAGCTTCTGATCTATTCATTCATGTTTATGACCATCACAGGTATAATTTCTGGTTAGCAGCATCTCATTGGGGTAATTTTATGCTATTGGAAGTATTATTTGAAACTTACAGATATTTCAGGCAACATAGATTCTCTTTTTGAATAAAACCTGTAGAAGCCACACAGATTTTTCAAATTCATTGTTCTGTCAAAAATATTGTTTAGGTCATCCTGTGAGCTTTGGAAAATCTCTCTGTGAAAAATTTCTGCTTAAAATCACTCCCTCGGCCACACAAAAAGAATGGTTCAATTTCAAGACATTGTAACAAAAGAGCATTAGAGCTAAACAGTGAAATCTGCTCAGTACCAGCCTTCTCACTGCTAGGTATTGACCCAGGAGAAGTGAAAGCATATGTCCATGAAAATTTTTGTGCATGAGTGTTCCAAACCAGAAACAACCCAAATGTCCAGCAACAGGTGAGTGGATGAACAAATTGTGACCTATTCATGTAATAGAACACAGCCATAAAAGGGAGTGAGGTACTGATACTTGAAACAATACGGTGAGTGAAAGAAGCCAGATCAAAAAAAAAAAAAAAAGACAAATTCCATTTATACAAAATTCCAGAAGAAAGTGAAAACTACTCTAGTGCCAGAGAGTAGATCATTGGTGTCAAGGATAAAATGCACTGGACAATGAAAGATATGATTTCATTCAGCTTATTGCAATAGGGAGAATGTTGTTTGGGTTGATTTCGATAAGAATATGGAGTCCCTAGTGGCTCAGATGGTAAAGCATCTGCCTGCAATGTGGAAGATCCAGGTTTGATCCCTGGATTGGGAAGATCCCCTAGAGAAGGAAATGGCTACCCACTCCAGTATTCTTGCCTAGAGAATTCCAAGGACAGAGGAGCCTGTCGGGCTATAAAAAATAGTTTTTGAGAACATTGAGAGTACCAAAAGTTACATTTCCTTCATTTCTGAAACTTTTACAAATATTTGACTTATATAGGTGCAGTCACAGCATAGTTCCGTTAAGAGATTTATAAATCTAATTTACTGATATCATCAGGAGAAAGGGAAATATTACATACTCACCAGTGAGAGATAAAGGCCTTTCTGAGGCACAGATGTAAAAACCTGTGACTCAGACAGAGAAAGCTTCTAGCTTTGGTGCAGAATTTCAGACGTGGGTCAGAGGTAAACACGGGATTAATAAAGTCACTCCTCATACCAAAGAGCGATTCCCTTCCCCAAAGTGTATGAATCCTTAATTGATTTGAGCTCAAGACAGACAAAGAAGACAAACAGGAGAGCCTAATAAATCAGATTCTTTATCGTCTTTCACCCAAAAGACATGCGATCTCTACAAACCATCAATGCATTTAGGTCAGCAAATGGTTGGACCATAAAAACCAAAGATGCACCACAATCCAGTGAGGCCATGGGGAGCAGCAGAACCGGGTACTCAGGGCCCCACCAGGGTTGACTGAGTTCTGATGAGTCAGGGCGAAGGACCAGAAGTGGGTCTCTTGGCTGGGCCCCTGGATGGACAGTCAGAACAGACGCCTCACTGAAAAGAAAATAGCAAAGGCTCTCTTAACTGACTGTGTAAGTAAAACAGTGCTACTGGAGTGGGAAATGGCCAGCCACTCCGCTATGCTTACCTGGGAAATTCCATAGACCTGCCGGCTACAGTCCCTGGGATCACAAAAGAGTCAGGCGTGACTGAGCAACAGTGATGTAAATAGTGCTTGCAACATTGGGTACGAATACTTTATTACTGTTATTGTTGTTAGGAAATGAGAAGTAAGTTCATCATTTACAATATCTGAAGTAAAACCATATTAATAAAACTCGACTTGAGTCACCGAGAAATGCACATATGAAGCAAATGGAGATTGTTCATCTGTCACTAGCTTATTATAGGGGTTTCTCTGGTGGCTCAGTTGGTAAAAAAATCTGCCTGAAGTCCCTGGGTCAGGAAGATCCCCTGGAGAAGGAAATGGCAAACCACTCCAGTATTTTTGCCTGCAGATCCATGGACAGAGAAGCCTGGTGGGCTACACAGTCCATGGGGTCAGAAAGAGTCAGACATGACTGACCAAATAATCCACCACCAGCTTATTATAATTCTTAAGTTTTTCCGGCATTTTTTCTGAAGCATTTCCCCTCAGGTAGCTTATCTGGCCTTTTTGCATTTATTTTTCTTTCCCCATTTCTTTTTGCATGGGGAGGGTCTTGATCACTGTCTCCTGTACAATGTCACAAACCTCCATCCACAGTTCTTCAGGTACTTTGTCTATCAGATCTAATCCCTTGAATCTATTTGTCACTTCAATTGTATAATCATAAGGAATTTGATTTGGGTCATATCTGAATGGTCTAGTGGTTTTCCCTACTTTCTTCAATTTAAGTCTGAATTTTGCAATAAGGAGATGATGATCTAAGCCACAAACATCCTGGAATGTGAAGTCAGGTGGGTCTTAGGAATCACAACTACGAACAAGTCTAGTGGAGGTGATGGAATTTCAGTCGAGCTATTTCAAATCCTAAAAGATGATGCCGTGAAAGTGTTGCACTCACTATGCCAGCAAATTTGGAAAACTCAGCAGTGGCTACAGGACAGGAAAAGGTCAGTTTTCATTCAAATCCCAAAGAAAGGCAATGCCAAAGAACATTCAAACTACCACACAATTGCACTCATCTCACACGCTAGCAAAATAATGCTCAAAATTCTCCAAGCCAGGCTTCAACAGTACATGAACCATGAACTTCCAGATGTTCAAGCTGGTTTTAGAAAAGGCAAAGGAACCAGAGATCAAATTTCCAACATCTGTTGGATCATAGAAAAAGCAAGAGTGTTCCCAAAACACATCAACTTCTGCTTTATTGACTATGCCAAAGCCTTTGACTGTGAGGATCACAACAAACTGTGGAAAATTCTTAAAGAGATGGGAATACCAGACCACCTTACCTGCCTCCTGAGAAATCTGTATGCAGGTCAAGAAACAACATTTAGAATTGGACATGGAACAATGGACTGGTTCCAAATTGGGAAAGGAGTACATCAGGGTAGCATATTGTCACCCTGCTTATTTAACTTACACGCAGAGTATATAATGCCAGTTGCTGGGTTGGATGAAGTACAAGCTTAAATCAAGATTGGCAGAAGAAATATCAATAACCTCGGATATGCAGATGACACCACCCTGATGGCAGAAAGTAAAGAGGAACTAAAGAGCCTCTTGATGAAAGTGAAAGAGGAGAGTGGAAATGCTGGCTTAAAACTCAGCCTTCAAAAAATGAAGATCATGGCATCTGGTCCCATCACTTCATGGCAAATAGATGGGGAAACAATGGAAACAGTGACAGACTTTATTTTCTTGGGCTCCGTAATCACTGCAGTTGGTGACTGCAGCCATGAAATTAAAAGACTCTTGCTCCTTGGAAGAAAAGGTATGACCAACTTAGGCAGTGTATTAAAAAGCAGAGACATTACTTTGCCAACAGAGTTTTGTCTAGTCAAAGCTATTTTTTTTCCAGTAGTTGTATATGGATAAAAGAGCTGGACCATAAAGATAGCTGAGAGCTGAAGAATTGATGTTTTGATGGTGTTGGAGAAGACTCTTGAGAGTCCCTTGGACTGCAAGATCAAACCAGTCCATCCTAAAGGAAATCAGTCTAGAATATATAATGGAAGAACTGATGCTGAAGCTGAAACTCCAATACTTTGGGCACCTGATGTGAAGAACTGACTGATTGGGAAAGACCCTGATGCTGGGCAAAATTGAAGCAAGGAGGAAGAGGGTACAACAGAGGATGCAATGCATCACTGACTTGATGGACATGAGTTTGAGCAAAGGAGATGGTCATGGACAGGAAAGCCTGGTGTGCTGCAGTCCATGGGGTTGAAAAGAGTGGGACATAACTGAGCAACTGAACTGAACTGAACTGAACTCATTTGGCCAGCCTTGCCAGTATAACCTCATTTCTTTAATGGGTTGGGTTAATTTGCAACAAAATATTTATAAAAAGTTAGTTATGACTCACATAAGTGATAAAATAAGTTAATGTGGGTGATATATAACTTAAATCCCATAAGCATAGTTCAATTTAATTCCTTAGGACATCATTTGCATATTATTTAAAATTCTCAGTTTATTTCAAGACACTAGGTGACATGGCGTGGGAAAAGCTGTTTTGAGCTTTCTTCCAAATTTAAATACTTTTTGAGAACAAGATTATACAAGCACATGTGCATAGAAAGTCATGATTACATAGGCATAGATGTAGATGAAGATAAATCAATAGATATATAGATCAGTGGATAAAGCAATAGACAGATCTATAGATAGCGAGTTACATGATAGATATAGACATAGTACAGAAATATAATTGATATGAGCCAAGGTAGAAAATACACTGAATTAAACTCATTTGACATACATTCTATCCTTTGATCTGCAAGACACTTCTTATCCAATGATTTTTTTTTTTTGTCTTCCTCCAACAAAAAAATAAGAAGTTGAATTAGATGATCTCTTGGGGACCTTTTTCTAAAGACATTTTATTAAAATTCTCCCAGTGAAACAATTTCTGCTTCAGTCATCTTACTACTACTTTATTTTTTCTTGTATCTCTCGCTCAGTTCAGTTCAGTTCAAACGCTCAGTAGTGTCTGACTCTTTACGACCCCATGGACTACAGCATCCCAGGCTTCCCTGTCCTTCACCATCTCCAGGAGTTTGCTCAAACTCGTGTCCATGGAGTCGGTGATGCCATCCAACCATCTCATCCCTGTCGTCCCCTTCTCCTGCTACCTTCAGTCTTTCCTAGATCCAGGTCTTTTCTAATGAGTTAGTTCTTCACATCAGGTGGCCAAAGTATTGGAGCTTCAACTTCAGCATCAGTGCTTCCAGTGAATATTCAGGACTGATTTCCTTTAGGATTGACTGGTTTGATCTCCTTGCAGTCCAAGGGACTCTCAAGAGTCTTCTCCAACACCACAAGTCAACACTTGTTATTTTTAACACTAGTACTAGTGTTACTAGTATTAGTAGTAATACTACTTAGTAGATTATTAGTACTAATTGGTAGTATTATTAGTATTACTAGTACTAGTAATAGAAGATAATTCTCTTAATAGAAGTCATCTGGCCCAGGTACAGTTCATATTGAAGAAGGCAGATAAAGATGAAATTAAGGTTAGAGTTTACCTTAAATAACATTTTGGAACAAACAAAAGAAATTCTGCGTCCATCAAGAATATTGTTTTGGAACCAGTAAATTCACTTAATCTAATAATTCCACATTAATAGCATTTTCTCTCTGGAGCTGAGCCACATAAGAGCTCTTTATGCAAGAACAGATCAAAACATCTTCATTCTAGATTTTCAGCCTCTTTTGTAAGATAACCTGAGGGAAGTCATTCTAGTAACGACAGATTATATTAGAATTTCAAAATCAAAGTAGAAAAAAATTGCAATATGTGTTGAAATGCCTAGAAGGTGGGAGTTTCTAATTAATATGGATAAACTCTGCTGTCCGTGGAATTCTCCAGGCCAGAATACTGGAGTGGGTAGCCTTTCCCTTCTCTAGGGGATCTTCCTAACCCAGAGGTTGAACCCAGGTCTCCCATATTGCAGGCAGATTCTTTAACAACTGAGCTATCAGGGAGGCCCATGGACAAACTAAAATGGTAAATTTCTTCTGATTTATATCATGAGAAAGAAACTGGGTTTGGTGACACTATTTGTACAGAGAAAAATAGTATTTATATTTTAACTCAACTACCATAAGTTTATTTTTTTTTTTGTTATACCTAGATACCTTTGGTGTTGGTCAAAACTGATGGTGTCTCAGCTCTTAAAGCTAAGCTGAATATATTGATTCTTTGAAAGTAAACAAGAAGATGGACATTCTATGATAACAAGAGACTGAGAGAAGTCCAGGACTTTATTACACAAGTAACTTATACCCAAAATGTGATTCAACATTTATTGATAGATATTATTTTCATTAGCCTAGCTTTCTGCTGGTTTCATTTAAGCCATATGCTAGAGAGATTTCTTCTTTTTTTTTTCTCAAAAGTTGAAACTGGTTCTGAGCCTCACCCTCCTTTGGAGGGCAAATACAGAGGGTGTAACATGTGACCATATAGTGTGTGCATGCTCAGTCGTGTCCGAGTCATTATGACCCTATGGACTGTCACCAGGCTCCTCTGTCCATGAGATTCCCCAGACAAGAACACTGGAGTGAGTTGCCTTTTCCTCCTCCAGGGGATCTTCTTGACCCAGGGATAGAACCTGTGTCTTCTTCATTGGCAAGTGGATTTTTTTACCACGGAGTCACCTGGGAAACATATATATTCCTTCCCCTGCGGCAGAAATGAAGAGCCACTGTACAACTAATCATTCGTATTTGGGTGATGTTTTATGGACAAATTCCTCCCTCTTCTCTAATAACATTTAAAAAGGGATATCCATAAAATTCAAATTTCACTTTTGCAATATACACAATGAACAATTCAGGGAAAGATGTTAAAAGCCTTGATGTTATTAATTTAAGGACAACAGTTAACAGTCTCAGTTTCCTACCACACAGGACTGCTTCTCTGAGAAAGGAAGAGAGTCCTGCCTGTGATGGGACTCTGTGATACTCGCAATGTACAGTGCTGTGATGGGTGGATGAAAGGATGAAGGGGCTGGAAGAGGACACCTTTGCTTTTGGTCAGGGTTTTCTCACCTGCAAATCTGTGAACAACAATCTGTAATCACCTCTTTGCAGATGCTATTTTGTTCTTCGGGTTTTTGGCAAGAAACCAAAAAGTTTAAGTCGCCTCAAAATAAAGTTTTTCCCTCTCTGATGGAAGCTGAGTGGGGCCACCCACACTGACTGTCCCGGAGCCAGGTGACCTTGGTCTTGGTGAATTTCCCCTCGTCTGCCCAGCCCCTCTAACCAGCTATGAGAGTCACTAGCAGACTCCATGAGCTTATTTGTAACGGAGAAGAGAAAACAAATTGCTTTACCAGTGTTTTAATTCAATTCCACACATTTTTTAGTCCCTGAATGTCTCAATTGGAAGAATGGGTCTGAAAGTCTTCTTCCAGCAATTCTCCAAACTGCCATTTGGTGCCTGGATAATTATTAACACCAATCTAATAAGAGGAGAACAATCTGTTTGTAGAAATTTTCCTGGCAGTGGTTGTGATGGTTTCAGTCCACTTTGCATCATTAGAAAAAAATGTTTCATCCCTTTATGTTATTATCAAGCTGCTAATTTTTTACAATTAAAAAAATTCAATTTCATATGGTAAAGACTTTGGGAAATACTTTTTTATTCATTCTCCTAAGTGAATGCAAATATTTCTGTAATGATAAAAAATTGCCTAATTTTCCATAGCATTTTATGTATCTTTTGATTCCTTTATATTTTAGAGCTTTTTCCTTCAATACGTTTTGAACCATTTTTCTTAGGTAAGCAGCATCAAAATGAATTTTCCTGGTTTGAATGTTGACAAGTGCATCTTGCCTGTTTTCTGAAATTTTGTTTTATGAATAACATTCAAAAATTATGCACTAGCAATAAATCATAAGAGAGTGAAATAAGTCATTTTAAAATCAGAGATTGTGGTTCACCATTTCAGTTAAACACAACATCCCTAACATTGTTTTCCCCATTTTGTGCTTTTATACTGGCCCGATCATCTCAGCTGTGCAAAGTGCGCATTTCATAAAGTGACTGTTTCTACTGTTGATAATTGTGAGTACTGCCCTCCTTCTCCCCCCCACCTCATATTGTTATGGCATCACACTCACCCGCCACATAATTATAGTTATCAAACACCTGTTATGTTTCATTCAGAATCCAAAGACATTAAATACCACCTTTTGCTGATGACTCCCAAATTTATGCTTCCAGTTCTGATGTAATCCAAAGCTGTAGCATCAGATTCAATCACATATCTGATTCCTATAGTTAAGTAGCTAATGGACATTTCAAACTCAACACATTGCAAGCGCAGTTCTTACATATAAGCCCTTAAACAGAATTTACCACCTCAGTTGTGGTCAGCACCTTCTACCTGATTGCTAAACCTAAAAACCAAGGGGCACCGTGAACTCCTCCCTATTGCTCATTCCCTAGGTGAACCCAGACAAATCCCCAGTTTACTACTCTTTCTCCTGCCTAGATTGCTAACAAGTTTCTATTTTTGACCTCTTCATTTCATTCAGCTCTCAGGAGCCAAAATGATCTTTGGAGAACACAAGTCAGATCATGTTACTCCCCAACCCCGACATGAAACACTTCAATACCTTCCCGTGACAGTTCAGTTCAGCCACTCAGTAGTGTCCGACTCTGCCAACCCTTCAACTGCAGCACATCAGGCTTCCCTGTCCATGAACATCTCCCATAGTTTGCTCAAATTCATGTCTATTGAGTCAGTGATGCCATCCAACCATCACATCCTCTGTTGTCCCCTTCTCCTCCTTCCTTCAATCTTGCCCAGCGTCAGGATCTTTTCCAGTGAGTCAGTTCTTCACATTAGGAGGCCAAGTATTGGAGTTTCAGCTTCAGCATCAGTCCTTCCAATGAATATTCAGGACTGATTTCCTTTAGGAGGACTGATTGGATCTCCTTACAGTCCAAAGGACTCTCAAGAATCTTCTCCAACAACACAGTTCAAAAGCATCAATTATTCAGTACTCAGCTTTCTTTATGATCCAACTCTCGCATCCATACATGACTACTAGAAAAACCACAGCTTTGTTGTCAGCAAAGTAATGTCTCTACTTTTAAATATGCTGTCTAGGTTGGTCATAGCTTTTCTTCCAAGGAGCAAGAGTCTTTTGATTTCATGGCTGCAGTCATCAACTGCAGTGATTACGGAGCCCAAGAAAATAAAGTCTGTCACTGTTTCCATTGTTTCCCCATCTATTTGCCATGAAGTGATGGGACTGGATGCCATGATCTTCATTTTTTGAAGGCTGAGTTTTAAGCCAGCTTTTCCACTCTCCTCTTTCACTTTCATCAAGAGGCTCTTTAGTTCCTCTTTGCTTTCTGCCATCAGGGTGGTGTCATATCTGAGGCTATTGATATTTCTCCTGCCAATCTTGATTTTAGCTTATACTTCATCCAACCCAGCATTTTGCATTATATACTCTGCATGTAAGTTAAACAAGCAGGGTGACAATATGCTACCCTGATGTACTCCTTTCCCAATTTGGAACCAGTCCATTGTTCCATGTCCAGTTCTTAATGTTGTTTCTTGACCTGCATACAGATTTCTCAGGAGGCAGGTAAGGTGGTCTGGTATTCCCATCTCCTTAAGAATTTTCCACAGTTTGTTGTGATCCTCACAGTCAAAGGCTTTGGCATAGTCAATAAAGCAGAAGTTGATGTTTTTTGGGAACTCTCTTGCTTTTTCTATGATCCAACAGATGTTGGAAATTTGATCTCTGGTTTCTCTGCCTTTTCTAAAACCAGCTTGAACATGTGGAATTTCACAGTTCATGTACTGTTGAAGCCTGGCTTGGAGAATTTTGAGCATTACTTTGCTAGTGTGCAAGATGAGTGCAATTGTGGGATAGTTTGAATGTTCTTTGGCATTGCCTTTCTTTGGGATTTGAATGAAAACTGACCTTTTCCAGTCCTGTGGCCACTGCTGAGTTTTCCAAATTTGCTGGCATAGTGAGTGCAACACTTTCACGGCATCATCTTTTAGGATTTGAAATAGCTTGACTGGAATTCCTTCACCTCCACTGGCTTTGTTCATAGTGATGCCTTCCTAAGGCCCACCTGACTTCACATTCCAGAATGTCTGGTTCTAAGAGAGTGATCACACCATCGTGGTTATCTGGGTCATGAAGATCTTTTTTTGTATAATTCTTCTGTGTATTCTTGCCACCTCTTCTTAATATCTTCTGCTTCTGCTAGGTCCATACCATTTCTGTCCTTTATTGAGCCCATCTTTGCATGAAATGTTCCCTTGGTATCTCTGATTTTCTTGAAGAGATCTCTAGTCTCTTCCATTCTATTGTTTTCCTCTATTTCTTTGTATTGATCACTGAGGAAGGCTTTCTTATCTCTCCTTACTATTCTTTGGAACTCTGCATTCAGATGGGTATATCTTTCCTTTTCTCCTTTTCCTTTTGCTTCTCTTCTTTTCTCAGCTATTTGCAAGGCCTCCTCAGACAGCCATTTTACCTTTTTGCATTTCTTTTTCTTCGGGATGGCTTGATCACTGCCTTCTCTACACTGTCATGAACCTTTGTCCACAGTTCTTCAGGCACTCTGTCAATCAGATCTTATCCCTTGGATCTATTTGTCACTTCCAGTGTATAATCATAAGGGATTTTATTTAGGTCTTACCTGAATGGCCTAGTGGTTTTCCCTACTTTCTTCAACTTAAGTCTAAGTTTTGCAATAAGAAATTTATGATCTGAGTCACAGTCAGCGCCCTATCTTTTTTTTTTTTTTAATTTTTCTGACTGTATAGAGCTTCTCCATCTTACGTTGCAAAGAATATAATCAATCTGAGTTCGGAATTGACCATCTAGTTTTGTCCATGTGTAGTGTTGTCTCTTGTGTTGTTAGAAGTGAGTGTTTGTTATGACCAGTGCATTCTCTTGGCAAAAGTCTGTTAGCCTTTGCCCTCTTTCATTTTATACTCCAGTATCAAAACTTGCCTATTACTCCAGGTATCTCTTGATTTCCTACTTTTGCATTCCAGTCCCCTATAATGAAAAGGACATCTTTTTTTTTTTTTTTGGTGTTAGTTCTAGAAGATCTTGTACATCATCATAGAACTGTTTAACCTCAGCTCCTTCGGCATTAGTGGTTGGGGCATAGACTTGGATTACGTGATATTGAATGGTTTGCCTTGGAAACGAGCAGAGATCATTCTGTCATTTTTGAGATTGCACCCAAGTACTGCATTTTTGACTCTTTTGTTGACTGTGAGGGCTGCTCCATTTTTTTCTAAGGGATTCTTGCCCACAGTAGTAGATATAATGATCATCTGAATTAAATTCACCCATTCTGCCCCATTTCAGTCCACTGATTCCTAAAATGTCGACATTCACTCTTGCCACCTCCTGTTTGACCACTTCCAATTTACCTTGATTCATGGACCCAGCATTCCAGGTTCTTATGCAATATCGTTCAGCGTTATACTGTACTTCCATCACCAGTCACATCCACATCTGGCCATTGTTTTCACTTTGGCTCTGTCTCTTCATTTTTTCTGGAGTTATTTCTCCACTTTTCTCCAGTAGCATATTGGGCACCCACTGACCTAGGAAGTTCATCTTTCAGTGTCATGTCTTTTTGCCTTTTCATACTGTTCATGGGCTTCTCCCATGGCAACTGGAAAAAAAAAAAACAACTAAGTTATTAATGCTTGTTTTTCATGGATTAACTGCATAATATCTTGTGCAAGGAGATTAAACCAGTCAGTCTGAAAGGAAATCAACTGTAAATTTTCACTGAAAGGACTGATGCTGAAGCTGAAGCTCCAGTACTTTCACCACCTTATGCGAAGAGCTGAGTCATTAGAAAAGAACCTGATGCTGGAAAGGATTGAGGGCAGGAGTGGGGGCAACAGAGAATGAGATGGTTGGATGGCATCACTGACTCAAGGGACATTCATTTGAGCAAACTCTGAGAGATAGCAAAGAACAGGGAAGCCTGGCATGCTGCAGTCCATGGGGTCACAAAGACTCAGACTTGACTTAGCTGAACAACATCTTGTGTCTTCTAGACACAGGACAGGGACATAGAGAAGGCATTGCAGCCTCTACTTCTGAGAGCACTGTCAGGAGACTGCAGCTCTAGGTGGGAGCCGGGGGTGCTGCTGACACCGCTGCCCTGGATTGCTGTGTCTTTTAATTTCAAGACTGTGGTCACCACTCAGTGATTTTGGAGCCAAAGAAAGTAAAATCTGTCACTGTTTCCACTGTTTCCCCATCTATTTGCCATGAAGTGGTGGGACCAGATGCCATGATCTTAGTTTTTTGAATGTTGAGTTTCAAACCAGCTTTTTCACTCTCCTCTTTCATCCTCATCTAGACCTATCTATATGTTAAAGTGCCTATTTTGACTACCACTGGGAATGCAGGGCCTGTAAACAAACACAGTTTTCCTGTTTGCATGAGCACGACCTTTGGAACTGAGAAGAGTGGAGAGAAATCCTGGTTTCACTGATGACTCTGTGCGATTTTGGAGGTAACTTCCCTGCAGTCTACTTCCTTTTCCTGTAAAATAATAAAAGTCCCTGTGTCACTGTAGATAACATTTTTTTGTCCATCAGATACAATGATATTTATTACAGCCCTATTCAATTTTTCTTTATTTCTGTCAGAACTTCTATGAGAACAAAATATTTCTAATTAAAAGTAATTGTTCTTGATTATTGACACTAAGGAACTTTTCTAGTGGTTCAATCAACAGAGAATCTGCTTATAATGCAGGAGATCCGGGATCAATTCCTGAGTCAGGAAGATTCCCCTGGAGAGGGAAATGGCTACCTACTCTAGTATTCTTGCCTGGAGAATCCCATAGACAGAGGAGCCTGGTGGGCTACAATCCATGGGGTTGCAAGAGTCTGACACCACTTAGGGACTAAACCACAAGCACTGACACTAAAATTTATATTCATCTATTTGTTGTAGGGACAGCTTTTGAAATTTTGCCTAATTCTGCAAAGAATGCACTATTTTCTGTTCCATGAATAGAAAGACGTTTTGTGATGGTTGCTTTTTAGTTAATGTCAGAATAAATTCTTATTGCATGAATTAGCCAATACGTGGCAGGGCTTCAGAGAAAACTGGCGTTCTGTTGTCCCCGTGCAAACACTGTCTGCATAACCCAATAGATAATTAATAAAGATGCTTGTGCTCCAGGTCAGCGTTTTCAATTCAAGCTTAGCTTATTTATATTTTAAACGTTATGTCATCTTCTTTCAATCTAATAATAATCTGCATTTTTTGTTCTTGATCTCAATACAAAAGCATCCCATTTTACACGAGAGGATGCTGACATGATGTAGAGATAAGGAAGGAAGCTATTTGATACAACATGAGGAAAGGTACTTAATATATCTCATAGTAGGTGGCTCTTGTTGTTGTTTAATCACTAAAGGTGTCCGACTGTTTGCCTCCCCATGGACTGTAGCCCACCATGCTCCTCTGTCCATGGGATTTTCTAGGCAAGAACATGGAGTGAGGTGCTATTTCCTCCTCTGGGGGATCTTCCCCACCCAAGGATTGAACCCAAGTTTCCCGAATTGGCGGGTGGATTCTTTACTGCTAAGCCACCAGTTTAGGGGAAATGTGTTTTAGGGGAAAGGTAAGGTCCCGAAGGAGGTGGAGACAAGGAAAGCTGATTATTCAGCTTAATAAAATAGTAGAAAAAGGAAGCAATGGGAACTAAAAATAATAAACAAATAAAATAAAATGATAGAAAAATCCGAAGAGAGAAGTCAAGTATCACAGGATCAGGAGAAAAGGTGAGGATGTGAGGATTCCTTGAGCAGGGTGATCTGGGCCCCCTGCCTCTCTTTTCCTTGCAGCCACCTGTGACTCACCTGCAAAAACTGCAGGTCCTGAAGCGCTTTGTGCTTCTGAATATTACATGCCATCTCTCTCTGCACTTGTACTCTCATGTGCTTCAACATGCTCTCAGTCCCGGGCTGCATTCTAATGCCTCTTTACAAACTTTTGCAAATGTTCTACCTCTTTTGCAGAATCTGCCCTCAAGCTCAAATCTACCAACAGCAGCTTGGGTTGGGTTAGGCACCCTGGGACATGCGTATCCTATATTACTCTGGCACTCTTGGCAAGAGCTCAAAAGTCATTGTACACCACATTAATATTCAACAAGCCCTTTAAAAATGTTTCCGAAGGTGGGGATGCAATTTCAGGAGCCCATCCGCCTCCAAGGCATTTATAAATATCGAATTGTTTTAGTGCAGAGGCACTCTCAGGAGGCTTCACCGTAAACTGTTCCCCTTAAAGCAATCTTTCAGCACACCACACAGAAATTCCCAAAACTATGGTGTTGGAGCACATGGCACAATAGTGCTGCTCAGCATCGAGACCAAACTTGGACTGGTAATTCCAGTTATGAGATATAAGTCATGGAGGAGCCCATCGTGTTGATGGTGCTGCTCAGTAGCGTGTTTCCAGTTCACACATTTCTTGATCTTCTGTCCCACAGTAGGAGCAGGATCTGATGATGCTTACACCACTCACATCAGATCACTGCCAGGGATGCAGAGAGCCAGCTTGAGGACCATCTAGGTCTGCCTCAGACAGGATGAAGGCTTGTCACAAGGGACTTCCCCAGTGGTCCAGTGATTAAGACTCTGCACTTCCCATGCAGAAGGCATGGGTTCCATCCCTGGTTGTGGAACTGAGATCCCATGTACCCCACAGCACAGCCAAAACAAATTTTTAAAGCCTCCTGGCTGGGTCTTCCCTGGTGGCTCAGTGGTAAAGAATCCGCCTGCCAGTGCAGGAGATGCAGATCCCATCCTGGATCCAGGAAGATCCCACATGCCATGGAACAACTAAGCCTGCGTGCCCCAGCTACTGAGTCTGTGCTCTAGAGCCCAGGAACCACTACTTGAGCCCGCCTGCGGCAACCCCTGAAGCCCGAGTGCCCTAGAGCCCATGCTTCAGAAACAACAAGAAAAGCCACCACAATGAGAAACCTTCACACCTCAGTGAAGAGTAGCTCCTGCTCACCACAACTAGAGAAAAGCTGGAGTGGCAACAAAGACCCAGCACAGCCAAAAATCAATAAATACTTTTTTTTTTTTAAAGCCTCTTGGCAGAATCCCACCCCTGCTCCATCTTTCTTTCATTCAAGAGGCCCGTCTGAAACCAGAGGGCAGAATGAAAGGATAAAATCTGGCAGAATGAAAATCTTATTTTCTAGAGCTGAACAGAATAAAAAACAACAACGTTTAGCAGCAGTTTGAATGATTCAGGAGCTGTCCCACAGGGCAAGGGGCACACTTCCTACTAGATAGAATCTTTGAAAAGAGAATGATTTAAAAAGATTTAAACATGTATCCATTCTCCCACAAAGCCCCCTCCCATCCAGGCTGGCACACAACATTGTTACATGTGTATGTATGGCTGAGTCCCTTTGCTATTCACCTGAAACTACCACAGCATTGTCAATCGGCTATACCCCAATGTAAAAAAGAAAGTTTGAAGTAAATACAAAGATATCAAATGTTAATATATTAATATTAAAAAAAAATAAAGATGAAGGAAGTTGAAGCTTTTTGAGTAGCTCACACTCCTGTTTTTCAACCTGTGGGAGCTGAGTTTGCAGTCAGAGGAGAGGGTGGTTTATAAATTTTCCAAAAGCCTGGAATACCATCCAGTTTGCAGAGAAGTGAGCTGGCAGGTGTTGGTTCTTTTGGAGGTTCACCTAAAATGACAGAGAAAACCATCTGAAAGAGGAGCTGTCCCTCTCAGAATGTCCACCTTGGGTGGGGGGGGAAATGCCAGAATTTCTCTTATTTTGTTTTGAATCTTTTTTAGTGGTAATAGGAGGGGGTAGGATAGTGTTGGCTCAGACTTTTTGGAGAAAGATATTGATGATAAAAGGTAATTACCACAGTTATTGTATTAGTCAGCTAGAGATGCTATAACAAAATATCACAAATTCGGCAGCCAAAACAACACAAATGCATTTTCTCACAATTCTGGGGCTTGGAACCTAAGTTCAAATGTGGGCAGGTTTGGTTCCACTGAGACCCCTCTCCTTGGTGTGCAGATGGTAAAGAATCTGCCTGCAACACAGGAGATCTGGGTTCGATCCCTGGGTTGGGAGGATGCCCTGGAAGAGGACATGGCAACCCACTCCAGTATTCTTGCCTGGAGACTCCCATGGACAGAGGAACCTGGCGGGCTACAGTCCATGGGGTCACGAAGAGTCAGCCACGACTGAAGCCGCTAACATACTTTGTCTGCGCTGAGGCCCCTCTGGGCTTGCAGACAGCCTGCTGCTCACTGTGTCCTTGCGAGGGCTTTTCTCTATGCGGGTGCATCCCTGGTGTCCCTTCTTCTTACTAGGTTGGCTCAGGGCTTACTTTAATCACCTACATGACTTACTTTAATTTAACTTCTGTAAAACTTTGCAATCTTTTTTTGTTGTTTTGTGTTTCCTTTTAAGGTATGCTTTTCCATTATGGTTTATCACAGGATATTGAACACAATTCCCTGTACTCTGCAATAAGACCTTGTTGTTTATCCTTCCTACATATAAACATTTACATCTACTAATCCCACCCTTCCACTCCATCCCCCCAGACCCCTCCCCTGTGGCAACAAGTCTGTTCTCTACATCTGTGAGTAAAGGTTTCCAGTCTTAACATGCTTTTGTTTCCAACATTCTAAACAGAATGATCTGCCTTAACCAGTGACAATGGGCACTTCCTGACAGCTTTTCCCACCCCAGCATCAAAGGATCTCCTCTTTTGAACCTCTGAAATCTCACAAGAGCTTCCTGAAGCCCTGGAGATCCCAAATTATCAAAAAAAAATTTTTTTTGATTCCCTACCTTGAAAGTGCCCAAGTGCATTTCTACATGATGCCATAAACAAAGGAGAAGTCATGGGCACTGCAGGGCCTGGCCAGTCCCAAGGGAAGGAGGTCCTCTCAGCCCTTCTAAGGCCCTGGGGACTGGCCATCAGGCCTCCTGCTCCCCAAGCCACGGGAACCCTCCACATTCGGAGGGATGGGCCACCGGTCATCATCCACAACCCAAGGAAATTTTAAAGTGCCGAGAAGACATTTCTTCTCATTTTGTTTTTGTTATGCAATATATTTCAGATAGGTATAGTGATAGTCTTGAGGATAATTTTATAAACACTCATATGCCCTGAATTCAGCCTGAGAAATCAGACAGTACAGACACATTCTGCTCCTAGAGGTTTGAACACTCGTTTCATTTGCCCCCTGGCCTTTATTTTAATTACATGACAAGAAGCCTGAAAAAATCGCCTGGGCAAAAATTAGGATCCCAAGTTCAGGTCACATCCTTGGCTCAGATGACCTTCCTCCCTCGCCTGTGTCTCAGACCAGCAGAAGTCTTTCTGTCATAATTGTTATCGGCTACTCTGTGTTTTTATTTTTACTTGTTCAAAAGCAAGGAATCAAAAACTTGCCCCCCCAATCCCTTTATTTTTTTAAATTAATTTATTTATTTTCTTTACATTATCATGTTGGTTTTGCCATACATTGACATGAATCGCCATGGGTATATATGTGTTCCCTTTAAAATCAAACTGTCCCAATCCTTGATCTCTGACATTCACAGGTGGGTACACATTAAGAGAATCTTTTGGGGTATTGTTAATTACCTTTGAAAATGTCCTAGGCTCCCTTTGTCATTCATTAGCTATTTAGACAATGAATGACTACAACATCTGGTTCTTTTTATGAATTCACATAATGTTAGAAGAGGAATGTGGAAAACAGTCATTTCATTTTGGTCACTTTTAGGCTTTCTGAATCAAGAGGTACCCTGGACCCAGCCACGGACACTTCGTGGAGAGAGAGTTCTTTCAGGATCCAGCACTTTCAACATTCCGACTGGAGGTTTGAGCTTGCAGCACAAATTCTGATTGTAATCTGCTCTGAAGCTGAAAGAATCACTCGAGTGTCTGTTAAAACCTCTTACGAAATCATCCTCATCAGAAACAATTGCAGAAGTTTGAGCAAAGCGTCTTTACACACCAATTTATGAACATGGGTTGGTTTATCTTGGAAAATATTTGACTGAGTCTGAAAACACCTTCTCTGTGTGTTTTGCTTCAGTATGTTAGAAGTTGTCTTTGGAACTAAGAAATTGTTTCATTCTCTCATTTAGCGGAATGTATACATCATGTCTATTTTCTAAAGAACTGTGGCTGAATCATAATATTTTCTTTTATAGTTTGGAATGAGCCCAGAATTATGACTGATTCACTGTGTTTCTCACAAAATATAATACTTGGTAGGAGAAGAGGACTCAGAGGTAAACCTATAACACATTTTCTCCTTAGTTTCCCAGAAAAAGAGAGGTTGTAAGGTTGAATCAGATTCACTACCTGTTGTTCACGCAGAACAAAAATGAAAAATCAAGTGTGTGAATCACTCTGTTAGTTTCCCGGGGTGGGAGTAACAAAACAGCACAGCCTGCTAGACTTAAAAACACAAATCCATTTCTCACAGTTTTGGAGGCTGGAGGTCTGAGCTGAGGATGATGCTGGGCTGGTTTCTCTGGAAGCCTGTCCGTGGCTGGCAGACGGCCGTGGGCTTCGCCTCCCATGTCCTCACTCAGTCCCCCCTCTGGGTGCTCCTGTCTGAGCTGCTGTGTCCTCGTCTCCTCTTCTTATAAGGACACCAGTCAGGTTGATAAGAACCCACCCAACGACCTCATTTCACCTTTGTCACCTCTGTAAAGACCCTGTCTGCATCCACAGTCCTGTTCTCAGGGTCTGTGGTTAGGGCTTCATCACATCTAATCTGGGAACACGAGTCAGGTCCCGACAGCTGCACAGCCTGTCTGCAAAGCTGGTCGCTCATGGGTGGCTGGAGGAGAGGGCTCAAGGGCTGCTTTCTGGAGGAAGCCCTTGTGTCTTAATTCAAGGGGGTGATTTTTATCCCCACTTTTCATTCTGGTTCAGTGTTATCTAGCACAGCAGAACCAAAGAATCTGCTAAAGATTGACAGAAAGGGGAGCAAATTATTGGCTATTCAGCTGAAAAGAAAACATTCACCTTCATTCCTGAAGGCTGCCTGGCATGCGCCTGGTGTGTCTCTGAGCAGCCAGGGCCTCTGCTAAGGACGGACCTGCCTCTGTGAGCCGGGAGTGTCCCCATGACCCCGGAGCATCCTTACAATCCTGAGAAGGAAGGTAGGGGCTGGAGCCCTGTACCCGGGCTCTCCTGCTCAGCCACCTCCAGGCACAGGCCATGTCCGGGGAGGGAACCAGAGGCAACGCCAGCCTTCACTCTGAGGACGTTTTTTCCAGAAGGCCTCAAATCTGAGTGGAATGATCCCATATAAAACATATAATTCTGCAGTTTTTATTTCCATGAATGGGGAAAATGGAATTTTCTGCATACTGTATTTCATAAAATCCTGTTGTATCCTAGATACCTAATCTCCATGGTCTGGGGATTTATTGCCATAGAACCTGCCTCGCCTAAGGCTTTCTTGCTGATTCTTGAGAAAGAGAAGCAATGAGAGATGTGTGTTGTCTTGAATTGGTTGGTTGGACTTCTAAGGTGCTGAAGAAAGCATGGACGGCAGAGGTACCACTGCCAGGAGTCATGGCGGAGACTTCCTGGCTGAAGTCAAGAGGAATGAAAACCCAGCAGGGGTATTTTTGGTTTCTCCTTTCTCTCTGGAGATCTGTTCATGTGCAGGATTCAGTGGTCACAGGTGGAGCATTTTTTCTCTGCTAGGAGCATGTTCAGGTGGCCTTTTGCCTGCATTATGTACGATGTCTGGAGGTCTACACTCAACCACCCAGCTGAGCAGGATGGGGGCTGCAGACACAGCAGGAAGAAGCATGTCACTCAGAACCACATGGTCCTGGAGCCAAGAGGGTGCCTGAGTACCTGTGCCAGAATTGCTGGCATCTACCTGGGCAATGTGGGCCCACCCAGCGGCAGGGCACCCACCTCGTGGAAGCTGGAGCAAGGCTGGTGGAGGAAACATCAGAGTTCCGAAACCTCCATGCAGGGTCTCCTCACCTTGGTTACCATTGCGCTTGCCCATCTGTGAACTCCAGAGTCTTTATGCTTCTAGAGTGACCTCGCCATCTTCTGTCATAGTGCAGTGATACTGGCTTATCCACAACTGGACCCAAAGCCACACGGGGCGGGAGCACTGTCCAGTCACCCTGAGTCTTAGGACAGTGGCTCTGAAGACCACTAAATGCAGGCTTTCTGGAAGAAGGCTCTTTCCCTCCCGATGGAAGTGTCTAAAGAGCTCAGCTTTGCTCCTTTGTACGTCCATCCTGCGGGCAAGGATTCTTTGCCATTCAGAAATGGTGAATTGCATCTCAGATGAAAGCATTTGATTAGAACAGGCCTTGTTGGCCAAAGCACCTCCTGCCAGTCACGGTGAGTGGTGCCAGGGTATGAGCAAGCCAGGTCCTGGCGGCTTAGGGATTTCAATAACCAGCCCTACTCACATGCTTAAAGCAGAAGCAAAATCCTTCAAAAGATCTTAAACTGTTGAAGTGAGGATGAAATACACAGCTGATCTGAGAGTTGGCATGGCAGACAGAGACCCCCTGCTCTTTGATCAGTACTGAGATGGGCTGAGTTTCACAACCGAGAAGGACCACATGGATTATACAGCAGGACACTTCCTTCTGTGCACCAGGGGCTGACGTGGGGAGGGCCAGTGAGTCAGTGGATGAGCCCATAGTTGGCCGGTGGTTGATGCGAGTTAGGATATGCATCCCCTGGCTCTGGCTGGGGCTGCATTGTGGAGGCTATGGGTACCACTGCAGGGGTACAGAGCCCACCCTAACCTTACTGCCAACACAGCCATTAGTGATCTCTGCCCACAAGGTGCTGAGACCCAGATCGCAGGAAGGAGGGTCTGGGGTCCTGCTCAAGGCTGGGCAGTGGCAGAAGACCAGGGGCAGGGGGCCACTAGGGAGATCCTGGCCCAGGAGATGGCCCAGGAGGCAGCCCAGGGTTAGGGGGAGAGGCAGCAGTGGAGTGTGTTTTAGGGGACATATTGGGTGGACCAGCTTCAGAGTATTTTACAAAAATGGTTTGCTGGATACACTGCTTTCTAAACAAATTAGCAATTGTTGACCCTAGTCATGCTTTGTTATGCTTATTTTCCCATGTCTGCTGGCAGATCTTGCCTCTGGCCATAAGAAAAACGGTGCAGCTAGAGTTTCTGTCCAGAAGAGGAAGATGTATCCTATCTCTTCCCTCTCAGGGGAGCAAACCAAGAAGCCTGGATGCACAAAACAGATGCAGTCACACCTGGAATATTATGCAGCTGTGAAAAGGCTGTGTGATTTAGCATCATTCCAAGAGCTCAAGATCCAGGTGGCTCAGTGGTAAAGAAACCACCTGCCAATGCAAGAGGCTCAGGAGATGCTGGTTTTAACCCTGGGTCAGGAAGATCCCCTAGAGAAGGATATGGCAACCCACTCTAGTATTCCTGCCTGGAAAATCCCATGGACTGAGGAGCCTGGTGGGCTATAGTCCATGGGGTCACAAAGTGTCAGACATGACTAAGCACGCATGCATGAATCATGTGAGGCAGCAGACAGCGTCGAAGCAACTGGCTACACATTTAGAAAATAAACAGGGCAGCCTTAGCTGCACAGACCCCCATGGACCAAGTACAAAGACACCACCCATAACCAGCCCTGGAGGACAGGGAGCACACCCTCAGTAGCCTAGATCCATCCACATTTCTCACGTTGGTGCCAATGAAAGTGTATTGATGTGATTTTTAAAAAAAATATATAGATTTAAAAGCATGGTTCCCATACCAATTACTTTTGCCTTGCAAACAAAACAGAAACCTCTAGCAAAATACCTTGACTTGAGGAGATGAGCAAAAGGTAGAGTGAGAAAGGCTGGGGAAAATGTGGCTTTTTAAAGCTCAAGAAGAGCAAGTCCAAGAGTCTGCAGCTGGGCTGGGGTGGGGGTGCTGAAGCACTTTCCCAAGGAGTCCCCATCTACCCCGAAAACAAAGCCGCCGGCCCCAGACGCCATCTTCAGAGATGCCTTGGAGAGGTGCATCTTATAAGGTCCTACAGGGCCAGCCCAATGAGTCAGGGTCTGGGTTAGAAGAACTCAGTGCCCAGTCTATGGTTTCATCAAAAATGCCTGTTTCTGTTTCTCTTCTAGATTTTCTAGAGTAATAAAATCCTTCCTTTTCATTACTTAGAGTTTTGTTGTTGCTGTTCAGTTGCTAAGGCATGTCCAATTCTTTGTGGCCCCATGGATTGCAGCATGCCAGGCTTCCCTGTCCCTCACCATCTCCTGGAAAATTTGCTCAAACTTAGGCTTTAGCAGATCAGATAAGACAACCTCTCTATTATAAGCAGACCTTGCAAACTCGAGGAGTAGCCAAAATGACACTAGCATTTCACCTCACTCGCCTTTCCTTTCTTCGTCTTTTTTTTATTTATCAAATAATTTGAGTTTTTACTGGTCTATTTTTTTTTATTAATTTGGGCTTCTTATATTTTGAAGGGATAACCAACAAGGTTCTACTGTATAGCATAGAGAACTTGGCTCAATGTCAGGGGTCAGCCTGGATGGGAGGGGAGTTTGGGGGAGAATGGACACATCCATATGTATGGCTGAGTCCCTTTGCTGCCTACCTGAAACTATCATGACACTGTCAATTGGCTATACTCCAGTGTAAAATAAAAAGTTTTTAAAAAGGAGAATTAATTTTTAAAAAATAACTTGGGCTCCTAAATAAAGTGATCCAGCAATTAAATAACTGATTATTCCTAAGATTAATTAAGGATTGCTGAGGGGACCATAATTTTATTACACACATACTATCAGGAAACTACAGAAAAATCACCAGCTCACTTGAAGCTCTGGGAATACAGTTAATATAGATCCTAACAAATGTTGAATGTGCCCCCTTTAAAATGAGAAAATAACCTTCAGCTCCTTTAAAATGTAGAGTTTGGCATTTTACTAAATTTCATAGGGAGAAAATGTAATGAGTCAATAAACCCAATTTGGAGGCTGGTTATTGTCACATAAATTAATTTGCCTGCTAAATGATCAGATTCACATCCACCTTTTTCCCCACCATCTGCCTCACAACAAAGTTGGCATTGGACTCCTTTGAGGACGGCCTGTAAAAATGTCATTACTTAAAGGCTTATTACCCACCGAGTGATGTTGAACTCCAATTTCCCTCTGCTTGCTGGCTGATCAGGTAAAGAACAGAGTTTGGAAATTTTTTTTCCAAAAACAGTGCCCACCCACAGTTTGCTCGAGGCCCCTCTTCCTCCGAGGCGATCATCCAAAGGAGCGGTGCCGTCGCGTGACCTTGGCCTCCCGCTTGGCAGGCCACCGCCGTTTAGTGGGAACATGGCAGGCCTCGTGTCCATGGCTGGATTGCGACTAGGCTCTCTCCAAACACTTGTGATCTGTGACATCTCCCCCGACTGTCACACTGAGCGATCCCATCCCAGCTCACGCAATCAGGCACCTGGCAGGTTCCACCAGGCAGAATGCTGGCCTGGGCGGGGGTGAGCGCCAAGTCTCTGCTGTGGCCAAGTTCTAAATATGACCCCAGTGGACTCTGGGGGCCGAGACACGCTTCACCAGGATCTTCACACCATTCTCGTCTGATGGGAGACGGGGAGATATGGTCGGTAGAAAACGCATGGTAGCTACAAAAGAACTCTTTGATATTTAAGGTTTTAAAGCTAAGCTGTAACACTCCGCTGTAGGTAATTCTTTGTGCATTTTTATTTTTTGCCTTTTCGTCCGTGCTTTTCCCCAACCGTCGAGATGGCACCACAGTCACCAGTGCATCCCTGGCCATGTAATTCCCACTGTTTAAGCTTCACTGTAATGACACAATGTAGATTTCTTGTTAGAAAACTCCATTTTTTTTTTAAAGATATGACATGTAAATAACGCAGGGACTCAAATGATGATTGATAATCAGATGACCCGAAGAAAGGATATTGGGAATATTTTGACCTCAGATTTTCACAAATATATTATTACCCTACTAAAAGTTTTGAGAATGTACTGTGTATTAACACACAAAAACAAATGCAGTATCGTGAGAGATGGTCCACGCCCACAGGGCTCCGTGTCTTGTCTCTAAGAGGAAATTCAGACTGACTGACTGAAACAATAATCTACTCCAGTACCGGATGAAAAAGAAATCTGCTGTGAGGTTCTGTAGAGGGACAGAGCAGGGGTGTAATGCAAGCCCCCCCAGTGACAGGCTGAGGTCCCCAAGCAGAAAGACTCCCATGAGGTCAGCAGGAAGGTCCCCAGGGACCGCTAGCTCTAGTGTGGGGTCAAGACAGGGCAGAAAATCGGTTCTCGAGGGTTTCTGTGAAGGATTTTAGAGGTTGCCCAGTTGAGAGCCATTGAAGAATTTTAGGCAGAAGAGTAACATGCCCGGGATGAGGTTTAGAAGCTCGTTCATCTGCTAACATTGCAGCAAATGTCCTGGAGTGGGTGGATCTGAGCATGGAAACCAGCCTGGAGGCTGTGGGGATTCGCCAGGTGGGAGACGGTGAGGCAGGCAGGGTGGAGGCAGCAGAAAGAGCAGAGTGGTACGTTAGGGTGACAAGTGGGGATGAGCCACAGCGGGGACAGCAAAGGGATGGGGGCGGGGCGGTCTGGGTTCCCACCTCAACACAGGCTGTGAGCATCCAAAGACAAGGGAGACTCCGATGGTATCACTTGCCTGAAGGATGAACAGTGAAATGGACTGTAGCCCCCAGGCTGCTCTGTCCATGGAATTCTCTAGGTGAGAATACTAGAGTGGGTTGCCATTCCCCTCTCCATGGGGATGGACCCTCATGGAAGGGATAAGGAAGGGATGGACCCTGCTTCCTGACCCAGGGACTGAACCCAGGTCTCCCATTTTATTCCTATACACTCTCTAATTTTTAATTTAAAAATAAGAAATATTTCATTTGTTGCTGCTAGTCCAACAACGTGATCAAACTTTTCCAAAACCTGGTGCCAAGTCATTGCTGACTTCATTTAAAATCTGATTCTATTTTAAGTATGTCGAAAATTAGGCAAATTTATTTCCTCTAGAAAAGAACTCTCAATGTCAAAACACCTTTTAGTCATGTTGACTCATAATTTTGGGACTAAGTTAATTATGTCTATTTCAGGATAACATAAAAATATGGTTCAGATTAGTTACTAGGCCACGTGTTTGCTTCACTGTAAGCTGCACTTCTGACTGTGACTTCTGCATTCCTATAAAATGTACTGATCATCCCTTTTTTATATTCTAACTATTGTTATTCCACTTTGTTTTGACTTAATTTTCATTCTCTGTCATTTTTTCTATATAGTCAAACATTGCATGTCTAAAATGTCTTTATATATTATACTGTTTTTCAATAATAAAGTAAGTGTTCGCCAAAAAGATACTGGCGTAGAATCAATACCGACTGGTGGATAGCTGCATTTCAGTTTGCTTCCTAAAAATTATAAGTTTAAATACTAGTCAGCTAAGAAGAGCTGGCTATTGGAATAGGGCTTGCATTCTTTCAACAGAGATGAAGAAAGGAAAGCCAATCAAATGTCAGGGATATATTTAATGCTGAACAAACACACACATCACACACGTGCATGCATACACATGCTCCCCCACACACAACATACACACATGTGCATACATACACACGCTCACACAAATACAATACACATGCCCACATGCTCACACGCATACGTGCTTGCATACACATGGCCACACATGACACGCACACACGTGCTTGCATACACATGCACAATGCTCCCACACACTCACAACATGCACATGTAAGCACACACACGTGTACAAACAAACAGAGGGATGTGGGTCATCAGTTTCCCAGACTCACACTAGACAGTATTTGTCTTAGAGCCAGAGGCATGAGAAGACCTGCACGTTCATTATTCAAGTCTGCACCAGCAATGATGAACTGGTGCTATTTAAACTGAATCCTGTTAACTCACTTTGATAATAGGATTAAGTAGTTGAATACTGTTTGCTCATCTCAGAGGCAAGGACAATTTGCCGTCCACAGCTGTTACGATCTGAAAAACACAGTGTTTCCAGAACCCACAGCCCTGACCACATGTTTCTTCAAGACTGTGGAGATATCTATTCTACTGTTTAAAATAAAAGGGACACATTTCAGTGCATAAATAATATAAAAAGAATATCTAATGAAAAGCAACTATTTGATTTTAAGAGACTCTGCAGCTCGTTCTGAAAAACCCAGGAAGTCAGACGTGTTGACCTCCCAGTGCAGGACTTGAGTCACCATCTTCTTACCAGCATTTGTGATAAACTCTTTTAAGGGAAAATTTTCTTAGCTGTTCCCCACAAAATTAATGTGGATTACTGTGTAACCAGCCCAATGGAGCTTTAGAGGAGCCAAAATAAACAAGCGAAAAGCACAGACTCTCTGAGTCTGAGGTGAGAAAACTTTTCAGGTAATTTATCAGTGACTTGGTGGATGAAACACTGCGCCCCCTTCACCCCACAGTGGTCGTCATACAAAATCCCACAGCTATTCTTGTATCTGTCGCAGCAAGCCCTGGGGGGACGGAAACACTTCTCCCCTGCCTTGTAGGAGCTGGCATACAGTTAATCCTCAAATATTTGCAGAATGATTTGATGAAAAGTTTCCAACACTAAATTAAGTGTGAGAACTCAAAGACAAGAAAAGCCTGGGATGATTGAAGGAGCTATGAATGATTTCTACACATCTCACCGTCTCTGTGTTGACTCTTACTTGATAATTATGAAAGTGAAGTCAAAGTCACTGAGTCGTGTCCGACCCTATGAACTATGCAGTCTATGGAATTCTCCAGGCCAGAATACTAGAGTGGGTAGCCTATGCTTCCTCCAGCAGATCTTCCCGACCCAGAAAATGAACCGGGGTCTCCTGCACTGCAGGCAGATTCTTTACCAACTGAGCTGTCGTTATGGGTGAGGCAAAATATGTGTGCATGAGCGCTCAGTCATGTCCGACTCTTTGCGACCCAATGGACTGTAGCCCGCCAGTCTCCTCTGTCCACGGGTTTCTCCAGGCAACAATACTGGAATGGGTTGCCATTTCTCACTTTAGGGAATCTTCCCAGGATCGAACCTGCATCTCTTGTGTATCCTGCAGGAACATAATCCACCAGCATGATCACAGACGACTCATCACCACACGGGGGATACATATTGCTCACAAGACCAAAGAGATCCACCGACCCCAAACAGACGCCAGCCCAATGTCCCAGAAGCCGGGGAGCTTGGATATGACGATTCCAAGCTCAGGTGCGATTCTTGCAATGCCTGTCTCCAACAGCTGGAGCAGGTTCCCAAGCTGGGCCCCCACCCTGAGGTCCAAAGCCCAGAACGGGACACAGGAGGGCTTGGGAAGCACATAGACAGGCGGTACTGCGACGTCTGCAACTGGACAGCTGGTAGTTCTGAGTCAGAAAAGAACACCTTCACCCCCTGCCAGGTGGACTTCCTAAACACGCTAGTGGGTTTGAGCTTTGGGGTCTTCCCTGGTGGTCCAGCATTAAGACTCTGCTTCCACCGAGGGGTCGCAGTTTTGATCCCTTGTTGGGGAATTAAGATCCCCCATGTCATACAGTACAACCAAAAAAAAATTTTTTTTGAGCTTTTTTTCCTTTCTTTCTGAGTGATTTACTTTTACTTCACTTTTAGCATATGTGACCACCTTTTTGTTCATTTCCATCATGCCGTGACAGTCCTGGTGTGACCACGTCAGGACAAGAAAACACTCTGGCCCAGGGTGGAGGAGAAGCTGATGAGGGGAGCATGACATCTACTCAGGAAGGAGGAAGAAGGCAGTCTTCTCCCCCTCCCCACTTCCCTTTGATTATAAGACTGTAGCCCCCCAAGTTCTCAGGGCAGCACCCTCTCCAGCCATCTGCCTGTAGCCCTCACAAGGTTCCTACTCTAATAAGTCACTTCTTTTGTCTCACTTTGCCTCTCGCTGGATTCTTCCAGCACTGAAATGTAGAGAACTGGAGCTCCTTGGAGTCTCGAGACCCATTTCTGTGGTTCATTTTCTCGTCCTCACTGGGGCGGAGAAACTGATCTCCTTTGATGTTTAGGAGGTATGTCTCCACTGTCTCTCTCAGTTCCAGTATCAGAGCATTCTGATCTTGTGTGCTTGCTGTCAGTGCCTGTTTTAATCTCACAGTATATTTAGACTCTTCGCTTTATTGCTCATTGTCTAGAGAAATCAGGTTAGTGGGAGGAGAGGCATTTAAACCAGAAGCTAATGTTCTTCAACTTTGAAAAAAAACAAAAATGCTGCATTTTAAAAGTCTTTTTCTCACTCCCACTCTTTCCCTTTTAATGAAATTCTTTAGAAGACATTGCAACTCAAGCACTATTTTTTTCCTTTTTTTCTTTTAATTTTTTTTTTTATTGTTTTTGCCATACATTGTCATGATATCACCATGGGTTTACATATGCTTCCCCTCCGGAGCCCCCCTCTCTCCTCCCTCCCCCCCGGGAAATCTCGCTGCACCAGCCCCAAGCATCAATCCTCGGCTGGCAATTGATTAGACATATGATAATTAACATCCTTCAATGCCCTTCTCCCATATCATCCCACCCTTACCCTCATCCACAAAGTCCACAAGTCTATTCTATACATCTGCGTTCCTTTTGCTGTCTCGAATGTTGGGTTCTTGTTACTGTCTTTCTAAATTCCATATATATGCGTTAATATACTGTACTGTTGTTTTTGCTTCTGGCTTACTTCACTCTGGATAATGGGCTCCAGTTTCGTCCATCTGAGTAGAATTGCTTCAAATGAATTTTTTTTTAATGCTGAGTAATATTCCATTGTGTATATGTACCACGGCTTTTTTATCCATTCGTCAGTTGATGGGCATCTGGGTTGCTTCCATGTCCTGGCTATTGTAAACAATGCAGCGATGAACATTGGGGTACACGTGGCTCTTTCAATTCTGGTTTTCTCAGTGTATATGCCCAGCAGTGGGGTTGCTGGGTCATATGGCAGGTCTATTTGCAGCTTTTTAAGGAACCTCCACACTGTTTTCCATAGTGGCTGTACTAGTTTGCATTCCCACCAACAGTGTAAGAGGGTTCCCTTTTCTCCACATCCTCTCCAACATTTATTGCTTGTAGACTTTTGGATGGCAGCCATTCTGACTGGTGTAAAGTGGTACCTCATTGTGGTTTTGATTTGCATTTCTCTGATAATGAGTGATGTTGAACATCTTTTCATGTGTTTGTTAGCCATTTTTATATCTTCTTTGGAGAAATGTCTGTTAAGTTCTTTGGCCCACTTTTTAATTGGGTTGTTTATTTTCCTAGAATGGAGCTGCAGGAGTTGTTTGTATATTTTTGAGATTAATTGTTTGTCCGTTGCTTCATTGGCTATTATTTTCTCCCATTCTGAAGGCTGTCTTTTCACCTTGCTTATAGTTTCCTTTGTTGTGCAAAAGCTTTTAATTTTAATTAGGTCCCATTTGTTTATTCGTGTTTTTATTTCCAATATTCTGGGAGGTGGGTCATGGAGTATCCGCTTTGGGTTATGGCAGAGAGTGTTTTGCCTATGTTATCCTCTAGGAGTTTTATAGTTTCTGGTCTTATGTTTAGATCTTTGATCCATTTTGAGTTTATCTTTGTGTATGGTGTTAGAAAGTGACCTAGTTTCATTCTTTTACAAGTGGCTGTCCAGTTTTCCCAGCACCACTTGTTAAAGAGGTTGTCTTTTCTCCATTGTATATTCTTGCCTCCTTTGTCAAAGATAAGGTGTCCGTAGATGCGTGGATTTATCTCTGGGCTTTCTATTCTGTTCCATTGATCTATGTTTCTGTCTTTGTGCTAGTACCATACTGTCTTGATGACTGTGGATTTGTAGTATAGCCTAAAGTCCGGGAGGTGGATTTCGCCAGTTCCATTCTTCTTTCTCAAGATTGCTTTGGCTATATGAGGTTTTTTGTATTTCCATACAAATTGAGAAATTATTTGTTCTAATTCTTTGAAAAAGACCTCTGGTAGCTTGATAGGAATTGCATTGAATCTACAGATTGATTTAGGTAGTATACTCATTTTCACTATATTGATTCTTCCAATCCATGAACACGGCACATTTCTCCATCTGTTTGTGTCCTCCTTGATTTCTTTCATCAGTGTTTTATAGTTTTCTATATATAAGTCTTTTGTTTCTTTAGGTAGAAATACTCCT
>ML661885.1:448438-483058 GCA_007570785.1 Antilocapra americana | reverse complement strand
TTGTTAAAGCTTACCTGCATCTTCTCAATCCTTGCCTGCAGGTTATTGAGCTGCAACTCCAACTTATTTTCCAGGTTTTGGATCATTTTCACTATCATTATTCGGAATTCTTTGTCAGGTAGACTTCCTATCTCTTCGTCTTTTGTTTGGTCTAGGGGGTATTTATCCTGTTCCTTTACTTGCTGGGTATTTCTCTGCCTTTTCATCTTGTTTATCTTGCTGTGTTGTCCCTTTATTGTGGGGGTTCCTCTCTGTGGGAGGGGTTGGATGTGTGGTTTGTCGAAGTTTCCTGGATGGGAAGGCTTGTGTGGTTTTCTGGTGGGTGGGTTTAGGTTTCCTCACTGTTACTAGCAAGAGATAAGAATGGGGAGAAAGCAGTCAAGTCAATGATCTCACTCCCAGGTAGCAATGGGTACTGGAGCTTGGATCCTAAAAGGTACAAAGTTGATACCAAGTATTAATGAGCAAAGATTAAAAATCTAGAGTAAAGACTGGATTCTCAAAAATACTTTAAAAAAAAGAAAAAGAAAAAAGAAATAAAGCTAAAGGAGAAAAAAGAAAAAGAAATTTTAAAAAATCAATTAAAAAAAATAAAATAAAAACAGGGGGAAAAGTGGAGATATAAAAGGTAAGAGAAGAAATAGGACGGAGAATACAATAAGGGAGAAAGAGGAGATTTTTAAAAAAAACGTAAAATAAAAATAAAGGAAAAGAAAGAAAAAAGAAAAAAAATAGCAAGGTCATAGGGGACTTAAAAATTCTAAAAAAATATATATATATATAAAAGTTTTAAAAATTTAAAAGATGTTCCTAGTACAGTTATAATTAAGGCTTTCTCTGGTGCTGATTCGTACAGCGAAGGGTCTGTAGATTTTCAGATGATTCCTTGGTCCGGCTTCTCCTTCTCACAGTCTATAGACTCCTTTCTATGCAGTCTGCGCCTCCTGCAGGGATTTAATCTGCTACTCCTGTCAGTTCCAAAGCTGTTCGCTCCGCTCGCCTCAGCGTCCTCTGTTTGCTGGTCTTTTAAGTGTCTATTCAGCGCTTTGGAGTTTGCCCTGCTCCTGGTGAGAGGGTTTCCCCCGCCCCCTCTGCTCAGGCTCTCTGTCGTCTGCCCAGCACAGTTGGGGAGTGGGGCTTCTCCTCTCCCCCGGCCCAGCCGCTCGGTTTTCTCAGCGTGCAGCTAAGCAGGCCTTCTTGGTCGGGCTTGTACTTCTCACGGTCTATAGTCTCCTTTCTATGCAGTCTGTGCCACCGGCAGGGATTTAATCTGCTACTCCTGTCAGTTCCAAAGCTGTTGGCTCTGCTTACTTTAGCGTCCTCTGTTTGCTGGTCTTTTAAGTGTCTATTCAGCGCTTTGGGGTTTGTCCTGCTCCTGGTGAGAGGGCTTCCCCCGCCCCCTTTGCTCAGGCTCTCTGTCGTCTGCCCAGCACAGTTGGGGAGTGGGGCTTCTCCCCTCCCCCGGCCCTGCCGCTCGGTTTTCGGTTTTCTCGGCGTGCAGCTGAGCACGCCTTCTTCGGTGTGTACAGCACCGATCCATCCAGAGTCCCCAGAAGTCTTGGTTAGCCTCGCCAGGGCTGGGTTATGCCCACTGCTCTCGGGCGGGGGCTGGGCCGGTCCGCAGCCCACAGCTGCCCAGCTCCAACCAGCCGGCTGCCTCTCTGTTGACTCCGCACCGCCCTTTGTTCTGTGCGCGGGCCTGGGAGGGGGGGTGCTTTTCCTGGGAGGTTAGGCCCCTCGGGCTGCTCCGTTCCCTGAGCGCGCGGCCCGCCCCTCCCTGAGCAGGAGCAGTCTGCTTCGGCTAGTGGGGGGTGGGGCGCCCATGCTGCTGCTCGGCTGTGCCTTGTAGCCAGAGACGTACCTTGCAGGGCTTAGCTATTAATCTGCTTTTACTCCCACCTATATTGCTCTCCAAGATTCACTGCAGTAATCTGCTTTTACTCCCAGCTATATTGCTCTCCAAGATTCACCGCAGATCTGCCAGAGGGAATGCTGCCTAGTATTCGGAAACCTTTCTCCTCTTTCTTTTCTTTTTTTTCCTCTTTATTCCAGACTCCCCTTCCGGGATGGAACCCGTCCCCAGCTCTTTGTCTCTCTCTTTACTTTTTTTTTTCTTTTTTCTTTTGTCCTACCTCCTCACGTCGGCAATGGGTCGCCCCTCCAGATGCCCGATGTCCTCTGCTAGCATTCAGTTCCTGTTTTTTGGAGTTTGCTCGGCCTTTTAAAGTTCTTTTGGCATATTTATTGGGGAGGGAGTGTTCTCCCCGTCCTATTCCTCCGCCATCTTAGTTCCCTCCCTCTATTTTTTTTTCTTATTTTATCTCTCCGTATTTTTGGTTTTTACTGTTATATTTTCATTATTTCTGGAAGGTTTTCTCTACTCTATCATCCAAATCTCCAACTGATTCTTTTAGTTTCATCTCTCACATATTCTGTTGTACAAAGCTCTTGTTCCCTCTTTGTGCCTTGTGGTATTTTTTTCTTGAATAAAATACCATCTCTTATTTCTCCAAGGGTTTTAAGTATAGTTTTACTGTTTTAGGCTAATGTCTTTACTATCATTTTCCTACTAAGTTTCTTTATTATTTTGTTCCTTTTCTAATCATTGAGCGTATGACTTTACTTCTGGAGATTTGCTGTTTAGTCCAACTCTGTAACCCCATGGACTGTAGCCCACCAGGCTCCTCTGTCCATGGGATTCTCCAGGCAAGAATATTGGAATGGGTTGCTGTTTCCTTCTCCAGGGGAACTTCCCAACCCAGGAACTGAACCCATATCTCCTGTGTCTCCTGCTTTGCAGGAAGATTCTTTACCTTCTGAGACACCCAGGAAACCCCACTGGTGACTGCTGGTTGTTAGTTCATAGTTAAGAATGAGACACTCACTTCTCTGGTGGTCCAGTGGTTACACTGTGAGCTTACACTGTAGGGGGCATGGGTTCAACCCCTGGTCAGAGAACTAAGATCTCACACACCCTTCAATGTGGCAAAAAAAATAAAAAATAAAGTAAGTGATGCTCATAATAAAGCAACTAAAAAGAAAAACAAAACAAGAGACATTAACAAATCTCTTGGAACCCCTTCTCAATGGACAGGACTTAAAGTAGAATCAGCCAGGAGCTGGGGCCTCTGGTCCCTCCCTGGCCTTGCATTTCCCCGAAGCTGTTGGGTTTCTCCAGAGAAGGGTCTCCATGTCCCAGCTGGGGGGGATGCCAGGCACCAGGCGAAGCTGAAGTGGCACAGCCCCATCCACCTGTGGAATTTCTCTCCATTCTCCTGATTTCTTCACCCTTTGCCAAGCCCCAGTGAGTGTGGGTCCAATATGGCTCATGTCTAGCAGGGTGTTTTTCCTCCATTAGCTTGAAAAACAGAACAATGCAAAATGTTCTATAAAACAAAAAAGAGGAAAAATAATTAATTACCCAAGTCCTGACAATGATTAAAAGAGCCCATGTAACAAATATCTCCATGTGAATCATGGTAAACTGCAATATTTCACTTGAATTGAAGACCAGATTCATAAGTTCCTTCTCTTCACCTAGAAATAAGGACACAGCTTGTTTGAGACATGAGTGCCAGGCAGCCATGACCATGTGGATTTGCAGTCCAGCTTCGTCCAGAAGACCAAAAAGTCCAAAGCCTACAAGCTTATCCCATAGTCGGTGCTCAGATGCAGCTTCACAGATGCACACTTTAGGAAACAGTTGGTTACTTCTTTAAAACATGCATTGTGAACACTAAAATATCCCAAAGGCAGATGTTTCTGTAGGAACAGTTTGTTTTTTAAGAAATGTTTGTTAAAAGAAAAAGATAAATAAAAGCCTTAGTCCTTTGTGGTTTGAAAAACAGTTTCGTTTGCATAAAAAAAAAAAAACACCTTGCTGTTACAGCAAGTCTAGGAAAAATGGGTATCTCACTGCTTGTTTTTGTTTTGCTCAAAAAAAAAATACTTCATCAACTTTATTGAGTTTTTTATTTTTATTTGTTCTGACAAAAAAGATTACTTTAAACATTTTCTTCATCTTGTAGAAATTCCCCCAAGTCACTTGACAGTACTTTTCATTCATTTTTTTTCATGGCTGCATGTTTTCCTTTGGTGTGAGTATTTCATACTCAGTCCAGCCATGTCCTTGTAATAAGGCATTCATTCTGTTTCCAGTTGTTTCCTACAAACAGTCTTACAGGAAATACCTTTTATATATCTCCTTAATTCATGGTGATTTTCTTTCTGAAGGCTAGATTCCCAAGAATGACATTGTTAGGTTAGAAAATGGAAATAGTTTTAATTTTATGAGATGTTTAACCATCATCATTTTGCAGATGCAAAAATCAAGGCTGGGTGGTGTTGAGGGGGAGGTGGCAGATCATCCCCAGTGACAGAGGACCCATCTGTAGTTAGAGATCCATCATGAGATGGTGGGTGGAGGATGGTCACTTGACATTGATTAAGATGATGCTGAGATTAAAATATTTTCCCTTTAATGCAAATTTTCTTAAATGTGTTAGCTAGGATTCTCTGATTATGAGCACCAGAAACCCACTCTGCATAATGAGGGAAAAAGGGAATTCCTGCCAGGCCCTCAGATGGTTCCCAAGATGGAAGAAAAGCTGCAGACCTGGGCTTCAGACAACTCTGGAGACCTGGGCCAGGGATGCTTAGATACCTGGACAGCTGAGAGCAGAGTCTGGGATGCAGAGAGAGCATCTCGTTGGCCCAGCAAGTCACCACTGATGGCACAGGATGGGGAAGCGCTGACGTACAGTCCTGGCGAGACCCGGGCAGAGTGGGGTGAGGGTGGGGGGTCATGACCTGAGAAGAAAGAGACACTGGGCAGGAGCAGTACCGTTCGTTCTCTCCTCCGGGTTTGCGGGCCTGCCTATCTGTGATGATGCTGGATGCAAGGTAGGCCAAGAGAACCCATGCAAATACCCAACGCACCTTGTTCTTAACACGTGGGGGAGAAATCGGGTTTAATAACTGTGGATTTGGGTAAAGTCCCAGAGAACTTGGAATTGGAATTTCCAAGCCAATACGAATACCTCTTTTATAATTGTTGCAGTTTTCTTCAGAATACAGCTATCAGAGATGAATAGAACATCAGGAGCTCTGTAATTAATGGTCTGAATTAGGTTTGATTTTGTATTTAACCAAATCTCCAATGACTGAGGACCTCCGAGTTATAAATTCTGAATTTCAAGGATGGAAGCCAGTTGTTGCATCCTGGAAATTATCCTGTACAAGTTAATCAAGGAAACAGAATTTGCTTTTTCGGTTTGCCTCCCTAATCAGAAGTCAAATCCACAATACGTTGTTATGAAAATGGCAAGATGAGGCTTGGCCACCACTTTAGCAGTACTTCATAGCCCGCTAGAGTTTAAGACTTGGTACTAATAGAGTGTATCCTAAATATTTTCACTGTAATCTCTGTCGATGCCTCTATTTAATCTCTGCTTACATATTGTTTCATACATTCTATAAATATTTGAGAGTTTATGATATGCCAGCACCCGTGCTGGGCCTGCTGGACAAGCATTCTTAAAGAGGTTGTGGTCTGGCCATGAGGGTGGAGAGCGAGGCACCTGCTGATGCCCCTGGGGAGATGTGATCGGAGGCGAGGAAGAAGAGGGCCCGAGGAGTCTGCAAGCTGCGAGGCTGGCATCAACCCTCTGCCCCATGGCCTGTTCTTTGTTGGTCACACCAGGCTCTTGAGAGGGATCAGGCACCCGAGCAGGGCACAGGCTTCACACACACATGATGAGGGTCCGAGAAGAGCCAGTGACTCACTTCCCCTTGGGGAGGTGGCAAGCACTGACCGCTCAGAGGAAAGGTCACATTGTGCCGAGCAGAGAAAGGAAGAAAAGACATTTCACACTGGACTAAAAAGTTAGCCCAGAAGTGAGATGATGCTGTCGGCCAGCCAGGGACACTCTTCAAGGTCATGAGGGCATCGGGATTAACGAGCGTTGCGTCCCCCACGTGCTTCCTTGCTTTCCAAGCAGCATCATAATCAGAGCTGCGCTTTATGAAAACGATATTCCCAGCCATGTGGAAGGGGAGAGGTGAGTGAGAAAAGGGACAGAGTGAGGAGACACTGCAAGGCCAGGACCCAACATGGACAGAGGGACACTGAGAAGTCTGTCTGTCTCAGGAGCCTGAGGAAGCGGGTGGTGGCAAAGCCATCTATTCCTGGACCATCAGGGACATGGGACCAGGAAAACAAGTGTGCTGGTTCTAATCTGCTGTATCAACACTCATCATCTCAAAGTACTGAGGACCAGGGGCTGAACCAGACTGGTGTTTCCATGTTGCCAAAGGGCAACATATAGATACATAAGCCCCAAGGTCTGCGTGTCCACATATAACTATGTATCTACATAGTGTAAGCTTGTATGTTACAGTTAACTGTTTTTAAAAAGAATACATTTTCCATACTGACAATAAAAATTATCCATTAACAAGTGCAACATCCTGGGGCTTCCCTTGTGGCTCAGTGGTAAAGAATCTGCCTGCCAATGCAGGAGACACAAGTTTGATCCCTGGTCCAGGAAGATCCTACATGCCACAAAGCAACAAAGCCCGTTTGCCACAACTACTAAGTTTATTCTCTCAAGCCTGTGCTCTGCAACAAGAGAAGCCACCACAATGAGAAGTGTGTGCACCACAGCTAGAGAAAAGCCCCTGCAGCAATGAAAACCCAGCATGGTCATAAATAAATAAACAAATAACTTTTTAAAAGTATAAAATCCTTCATAATAAGGACACAATTGCTATCACAACAGTGATAACCAACACCTGGCACTTACAGAGAGGCTGGTGTCCTCCTGTGGAACTCCCACCATTCACAGGACATTCACCAACATCGGACAAGCCATTCTGAGGTCATGACCCAAGGAGGCAAAAGCAAAATCACTGTCCACTTAGAGAATCTGCTGTTCAAACACAAATGACCAAACATCTCCCTCTGCTGGCCAGGATCGGTAATGCCGCCTCTACACAGACCCCAGCCCTAGCTTTGCCCTAGAAGCAAGACCACCTTTCGTAGGATGTGCAGTCATACAGTCGCCCCTGCTTTCCGGCAGCATCATGCTTTAGCAGAAACTCCTATTTGAACCTTCCTCCCAAATTATTCAACACATGCCCAAGTCCCACAGTCCTTTCTTCCAGCACTCCTACTGAGACATCCACTGTTCCCCAAGGCACGCTCCCTGCCCGGCTGCCAGCAGCAGTCACCCAGCCTCCTCAGCCTGTGTGTCTTTGTTATGTTCCGAGGGGCTTCCTGAACATCATGAGACCTTTGGTTTTTGTTATTAAAAAACAAAAACTCGCAAAACAGCTTCTAATCACTTATTCATCTAACTCAGTAACTTCTTTTAAGTTTGAATTAAATACTGTTGAAGATGAAGGCCACAGCATCACATCTAAAATCAATGGTCATCTGTCCAGAACTGCTTTGCAAAAAGAAGGGAATTACTCCCCAGCGGGAAGTTAGGTGATCCTAACACTGCATTTTTCATAAGCCCACAGTGTGGGGGTTCTCACAGAGTACACCGGTTCCCAGAACTGCAAGAGCAAAGGGCCCCCAAACCTCCAGAAGGAAGAGGGAGTGGCCTGGTCATTATGATGGGCAAACTTCTGTTCAGAAGGAATCTCAGTGTTTGTCTAGAAAGCCCAATACTGAAAATTATCATTTATTTTGCTGGAATTTGTACTTGCTCTCTTTTTTGTTTTCCGTGTGAACTTTCTAACAACCAAGAAGAGACACTGTCTACAAAGATGTAGACATGTGTCTTCATGTTCTGGGTGTCTGCCTGGTACATGTTTCACTCTCCGGGATGGTTCTACATTATTGTTGGGGCCTTACAAGATATTGGGCCGAGGCTTATTGTCACATTTATAAGTATATTTTTCAAAGTTTTCTTATTGATAATCTCAATTTTGTGTGGTTTATGGCCAGATCTGACCTTTTTTTTTTTTTTTTTTTTTTTGCCTGTTTTAGGGTCAGAGGTACAGTGATGCCCTTTTCTTACTTCCAGCTCGTGTTTATTTTGGTGCCAATGTCTTCGAGCCATGATGTCTCTGCAGGGGCCTTTTCGGTCTCTTGTTCATCTTGTGGGTTGGGTTACTTAATACCAGACACCGTAATCTGCGCTGAACATGGCCCAGCCCCACTGTTACACCTGGCGGATGCTGAAAGCGATGAAGAGAACCTGGGGCTTGTGGGCACCACCCTTGGCCTCTAGAAGACCTCACCTGGGCCGCAAAAGTGACCAGACACTCGGACACTATGAGGATCGTATCCATGGGGACAACCAGGGACAGCCGCATCCCGACCAAGCCTGGCAGCCAGGCAGGGGACAGTCTAAAGAGGGGACCACACCCCACAGAGGGATCAGGAAATCGACCTACTTCCCCTGAAGCACGTGGGTCGGGCCAGGGGCTGCCCAAGTGCGGGGTTGATGCTCAGAGAGAAGGGGGCAGATGTGGCTCCAAAGATAGAGTCAAAGCCATCTCAGGTTATTCCTGGAACTGTTTGCAGAAATGAAGAGTTTCTGTGCAGGCTAAGTTGCTTTGGCCATGTTCAACTCTTTGCTACCCTATGGACTGTAGCCTGTCAGGCTCCTCTGTCCATGGGATGCTCCAGGCAAATGCATTGGACTGGGTTGCCATGCCCTCCTGACCCAGGGATAGAACTCGTATCTCTTACATCTCTTGCATTGGTATGCAAGTTAATTACCACTCAGCCACCTGAGAAGCTCATGAGTTTCTAAATGAGACCAAGTTAAGTCGTTTATGAAGGAGGCGAAAATGAAATTCAGTCCATCCTTTGACTTGGACCCTGAGCCATGCCCTTTGGCCCTCCTGCCATCCCCTCCCTTCCCTCCAGTCACAAGCGACTCAGAATCCTTTCCCCCATGCCCACATCTGCAGGCAATTTTCCTTTTAAAAACTTAACAAAATAAGAAAATTGTAAAACAAGTTTCAGAGAAGTACCAGTGCCATGGTATTTAGGAAAAAAAGATACATCTAAAAAATGGAAGTGTTTGCATATATACCAAGGATAATGATCCTGCTCTTTTCATTTAAATGATCAGATAATCAGGATAAAGTAGCTTAAGTTTTTCCTTTAATATATGCAAATATATGCTATTTTTATTTTTTAGAAAGTGTACATTTGAAATAATTTTAATGCAATTATTTTACAAGTCTGCCACCATAATAGAGCCATTGGGAGTTCAATTTTTTAAAATTTAGAGACTCCCCTTATTCTCAGAAGTGCCCCAGGCTGGATGATCTACCTTTTTGGTCACCAAGCCCAAACGAAGCTGCTACCCCTCTCCCGGGCTGTTAGGTTCTTTGATGCTGATGCAAGTCGCAGAGCTGTTGAACTGGTACTCACACATCCTTTCAGCCACATCCATCCTCCCGTGGCTTCCCATGATGCTCCTCTTCACTCATCTCCATTTGCGTCATCTTAGGACACCTCCACAGCCAGCCCCCATGTTTCTGCACCTTCTCACAAGGTTAAAGTAGCCTGAAACTAAGAACTGAATCACTAGCATTTAAAGTTTCCCACCCAGGAACTTCCCTGGCAGTCCAGTAGTTAAGTGTCTGAGTTTCCAATGCAGGGGTCAAGGGTTCAGTCCCTAGTTGGGGAACTAAGACCTCACGTGCATCGTGGCATGGCCATGAAGAAAATTTCCCACCCCATTTGCCCTTTCTGAACAGCTCTCCTTTCAGAGACTTTAAAATATCATATGGGACTAAAGAAAGGGTCCTTGTCTTTGAAGTGACTAAATGATCTCAGTTCAACATTTTTATTACCTAGCAACTGTACCTTTCAAGTCCAAGAACACTAATTAAATCAAACCCCTAGTGGTATAATTTTTAATCATTGCTAACTCACCAGTATATGTTTAAATGTCAAACAAAATACATTTTAATTTATATTATGTTATAATTATGTTAATTATACTAATTTACTATATCAATTTATTGACATCATCAAATACCTAAGATGCTTAAAAGTGAGTATATAAATGAAAAAGGTAAGAACGTACCTAGGAAGGTTGAACTCAATTTTTTTTTTCGTTATTTTGGCTTAGATTTACATTCTCTAACATGTGGTCTTTTCAGATGATTGATTTAGACCCTTACTTAAAATATAAAATAAAGGCTAATCAGCAAAAATCTATCCTGCCTAGGACTCTAAAGAACATGGAAATCAGGTGAAATCCGAGAAAAGGATTGAGCGAGCTTTCTGCCTCTTAGTGGGCTTTTCTCTGAGCCCTGAAGCCTCATTACCACACACGCAGTAGCCTGTTCTGCAGGAGAGCAGCGCCTGACCCAGAGGTCACAGAGCGCCCCCAGCAGCTCCAGACAGGACTTGCAACAGTAGCTGTAATGCTCAGAATTACTGCACCTTTCCATGTGCTTGCATGCTGAGTTAGTCGAGTCCAACTCTTTGTGACCCCATGGGCTGTAGCCTGCCAGGCTCCTATGTCCATGGGATTCTCCAGGCAAGGATACTGGGGTGGGTTGCCATTTTCTTCTCCAGGGGATCTTCCTGATACAGGCATTGAACCTACCTCTGTTATATCTCTTGCTTTGACAGGCAAGTTCTTTACCACTAGCGCCACCTGGCTGTGTTCCTCCATAAACTCAGTCACTGGAAGCTTGTTAACGGATAAAGCTGACTGCTCAGATGAAAACACATCCTAGTTTAAAAATGCGTAAAAAAAAAGAAATCAGTGATCTAGATAATAGATGGTTTAAACTCTAAAGGAAAAAAACTAGTCTTATCCTGCTTTGATCCTAATATTTAGTCTTTTTTTGCTACTTCATTTCAGTACGATGAATTATGCCAGTGGAGTTGTTGAGAGCTGAGTTAATGAACTGACATGAATTGATATAAATATATTATATGTTATTATTCATATTTTATGAGCTACAGAAGAAGAGTGCATCTTAGATTTGAATCATAGCTATGCTCCTAACAAACTGAATGATCTGAGGCAATGTATTAAATATTCATGGAATCCTGCATCCATAAATAGTTAGGATTATGCTGAGTTACATATAAAGGAAACTCCAAATGACAGTGACTTAAACAAGATAAACATCTGTTTCTATTACACATAAATTCCATAGTCATTTGAGATTTTCTGCTTTTTCACCCTCAAGTTCTGAGTCCCATAGTTCTATCTTTAGATTACCTCAAGGTCCAATACAGTGCCCAGGGCTCCAACCATCACTTTCATAGTCCAGGAGACAGGAAGAAGTGTCTACCTTTCTGAGTTTTCTGGTTTTAAATACTAGTGAATGCTGTTACATAAATTCTCCCCGCTAAAATAACTGGTGTGGTTTCCTGTTTCTGATGGCTCCCTGACCCATCCAGTGCAAAATAACTGGCCTTGTGGGATTTGGGCACAAAGCCTGGTCACCACTTCCCAGCCATATAACTTTGGGTAAGTTGAGCCATCAATCTGCTTCTTCATCTGTAAAAATGAGGTGATATTGCCTGAGCTGTTATGGTTAAGTGATATACTTCAAGTAGAACAGGCCTATCATAGAAACACATCTCAGGTCTAAAGAAGGAACATAACATTTTTCTATTTTAGAAAACTCCCCTGGAAGGGTCTTTCTAGGAAGAGAATGAGGTGGAAATGAATAGAAAATAAATATTTTTCACTACAAACCTCTCTGCATTGTTTAAGTTTTCTACCACAGGTGTATCACTTTCATTTTATTTTGTCATTCTGAGTGAAAATAAGTCAGACAGATAAGAAACATTGTATGACATCACTTACATGCAGAATCTAAGAAGATATGATACAAATGAATTTATTTACTGAACAGAAACAGACTCACAGACCCACTGGCAAAAATGAACTTATGGTTACCAGTGGGTGGCAGGGGAAGGGATAGTTAGGGAGTTTGGGATGGACATGTACACAATGCAATATTTTAAATGCATAACTTACAAGAACCTACTAACTCTCATGTGGAACTCTGATCAGTGTTCTGTGGCAGTCTGGATGGAAAGGGAGTTTGGGGGAAATGAATACATGTAGATATATGTCTGAGTCCCTTTGATGTCCACCTGAAACTACCACAACGTTGTTAATCAGCTATGTTCCAATACTAAACATAAAGTTTAAAGTTTGCAAAAATAAATAAAATGGCACAGAGATTTTCTGGGCAGTGGATGATGAGTCATTTTTGCTTTCTTATCTTTTCCACCAAAACTGAGTAAAAGCTCAGGACTTTCCTGGAGGCCCAGTGGTTAAGACTTCTTGCTTCTACTGCAGGGGGCATGGGCTCGATCCCTGGCCAGGCAACTAAGATCCCACAAGCAGAACGGCCCTGACAAAAGAAAAAAAGAAACAAAAACGAGTCAATGTTGGCCTCGTGGCGAGGGGAATGTGGTAAACTCCCACGGTGCCTGCAGAGCTGAGCCGGGCTGGGGACGTGGCCTGGGTCCCCTCCGGCAACAGCTCGTCCAGCCACTGGTCCTTGGAAGCTGCGCAGCTTCAGCACCAGGTAGACGGTGTCCGTCGTCTGGAGAGACGACGACGCCTGGCCACAGTGACTGTGGCTTTTAGTCACACAAGGAGCACTGCAAGTTTGTGCTAGCTGAGGCATGCTCCCAATTTATTATACATTATCCTATGAAGCGTTATTCATTTCCCCACATTTGTGTGAAGGATAATGCCTTTAGTAGGCTAGAACCAAGCGGCGGCTGGGGAGTTTACCAGAAAGAACTGATTCCAAGCCATGCTTACTGATTATGACCCTTCTTGGAGCAGGGACAGAGGAAGAACTGGTTATGGATTAGCAAAAATCAAATTGTGATTTAAAGGCATTAATTTTGTTAACTAAATGTATGCATGTGATTAAAATGCAATATTGCTGTGATTATAATGCAATCAGCAAATTATTAAACTGCAATCAGAACGTAAACAAGTCCTATGCGTCTGCCAGGAGTTTCTTCAGCTCATTATTTCAACTTGATCTGTAAACTAGTTGTTAATAAATAGACTCTTTTATATTTCTCAGCTGTCACATTTCTTTTTTCTTCCTTTAAATCTGTTAATTGAAAGAAAATATCAGAAAGGCATTTTTAAGGAACATAGTTTATCTTTCCAAATATAGTTTTTGTGCATATGTGTTTAGTAGTGTCTGACTCTTTGTGACTCCGTGGACTAGCCCGCCAGGCTCCTCTGTCCATGGGATTTCCCAGGCAAGAATACTGGAGTGGGTTGCCACTTTCTTCTCCACAGGGTCTTCCTGATCCAGGGATCGAACCCACGTCTCCTGCTTAGCAGGCAGACTCTTTACCACTGAATCACCTAAAGGTGTACCAATCAAGGTTTAGCAGTATTATTGTACAGAATTTGACCTGCTAAAAGGAAAAAATATATATGTATAAGCATCCCTCTCACTTGTTTATGACAGAAAGATGAAGCTGCATGCTAATGAATGATCAGCTTAACACTGTTTTCATGCCTGATTTTACAAATTAATTTTTAAAAGATTTCAGTATATAAAGGTGCTCCACACCAGCTTGGATATGATTCCACTTTTAAAATATCTTAATGCAGGTGATTATTAGATGTTAAAATTATTTTAAAAATCTCCAAAATGTAGCCATCAAAACATACATTTTTTAAAAGTGTACATGTTAGCCACATCTCTAACTATCTTTGTTTTGACCACGATTTGAAAATACCTTGCTGGTTTTCTAATCCTGAATCAGAGGAGAAAGAAAGAAACGCTCTAAAATCTCTCTCTCATCTTCTTCCAGCACATGCCCCTGAAAGGAAACTTAAAATATTTTCACCAGCTACGTCCTCATTTTTATTTAAGTTAACACTGTCAGGCATATTTAATATGAACCATCTTCTCCAGGCTCTTTGGAGTTCTCTAATCTCAGCTTCCAGCTTTGTTCTTCCCTGGAAACTTCTCCTGGAAGCTGTGACTGTAGCTATGGTGTCGTAATATGGGCGGGTTGAGCCGCCTTGAACGGTTGAAATACAAAGAGTTCTTTCTTTTCAGCAAAAGAAATCTCAGAATTGTTTTCTTAGACAAGGGTGGGTCCCAGTGGCAATTGCGGCATTCAAGGCTTCATTTCCAGCCTGTCTGAGCATGTCAGTCTTCAGCCCTAAAGATCTGGGAGGCATCTTCAAACTAACCTGTATGTTAAAGGAATTGTACTGTCTCATTTCTGTGACCTCTTCTTTAAAATAACAACCTACCAAGTTAATAGCAAAAAAAAAAAAAAAAAAAAGATAAAATATAACCTTTTCTGGGATTCTCCAGGTGGTTCTAGTGGTAAAGAATCCACCTGCCAATGCAGGAGATGCGAGAGATATAAGTTTGATCCCTGGGTCAGGAAGATCTCCTGGAGGAGGGCATAGCAACCCACTCCAGTATTCTTGCCTGGAAAATTCATGAACAGAGGATCCTGGTGGGCTTATACAAGCAATTTTTTTTCCTTACTAAGTAAATAAAATGAAAGGTTTAATCCATAAAACCAAAGTTTATCCAAGTCACAGAGCTCATAAGTGAAGAAGTCAGGAATTTCTTTTTTTGTCCTGCTGTGGTTTCTTTTTTATTTTTTTCTGGAGTATGAAAGTGAAAGTGTTAGTTGCTCAGTCGAATCCGACTTTTTGTGACCCCATGGACTATACCTCTGTCCATGGGATTCTCCAGGCAAGAGCACAGATGTATAGAACAGACTCGTGGACTCTGTGGATGAGGGCAAGGGTGGGATGATATGGGAGAATGGCATTGAAACATGTTAATTATCATATCTTTAATCAATCGCCAGCCCAGGATTGATGCTCAGGGCTGGTGCATCGAGATTTCCCGGGGGGGAGGGAGGAGGGAGGGGGGAGGGAGGGGGGTTCTGGAGGGGGAGCATATGTAAACCCATATCATGTCATTGTATGGCAAAACTAATAAAAAATAATAATAATAAAGCCGTAAGGACCTTTGTATAATAAAAAAAAAAAAAAAGTGCTGGAGTGGGTTGCCATTCCCTTCTCCAGGGGATCTTCCCCACCCAAGGACTGAATCCCTGGTATCCTGCATTGCACGTAGATTCTTTACTGTTGGAGCCAGATGGGCCTTTTATTGAAGTATAGGTGATTTAAAATGCTGCAATTGTTCCACAGTTTAACTGCAGTGATGGCCACCTTTAGTCAAAATTCATAGAAGCAGACAAAAGAGAGAGCCTGGCATGAGCTGAACTCCACGTGGATTTGCTCAGAGGTGCCCAGGTGTCTGAAGGGAAGGGAGGCACGGAGGGGTGAGGGGTCTCAGGAGGGAGGGGGTGAGAGCCTCACAGAGGAGGGAGGCAGTCCGTCCATGAGGCCAGGCTCTGAGGCTTTGCTAATGGGTGTTCTTCTTATCAAAGTCTGGCTCCTCCCGAGAAGCCCAGACCCAGGGCTCAGAAACAGACAGGAGTGTTCTGGCCAGCTCTGGCTTCCCAGCAAGCACTCCCTCAGTGCTGGAGGTGTCGCCCGGGTGTTGGCCTCGGACTGGGTTTGCCCAGGTTTCTCCATGGGAGCCAGAGGGGGCTCAGAGGACCTGACCTGAGTCTGGTCACAGAGGACGCTTTGTCACCTCCCAGACTGTGTGTGGGCCTGGAGGCCCAGGTTCCTCCTGAGAGATAAGCCGGGTGGTGACCGTGAGGGAGGCTCAGGCTGGGTGACCACGCAGCCACATTCCAGAGCGGGTTTCTCCTTCTGAATAAACATTCCTTGGAGGACAGATTTTTTTCCAGAGCAACAGCAGTGAACATAGTACATTCCCACTGACCGTTATCCATAAATGTTACAGATACCTGTCCTCACAGTGCCTGAAAGGACTGTAGAAAGCACTCCACCTTTTATCAGAGGAAGGAGAAACTGAGACCTCGCGGGGCTGCTGGGGGCAGGGGGCAGATTCATGGGGAAGTGTGTCCGTGGCTCCAGATCCTGTCTATGTGATAAAGGTGTATCCCTGTCCTCTTCTTCCTGCTTAATCTCCCTCCATGAGGTGGAAAGGGCAGAATAAATAGGAATAAACAGACCCCTCCACCCCAACAAGCCTGTGCTGACCACAGAGCACTCGCAGGGCTGCTGACCCCGGCACCTTGGGAGGGCCGTGCCATCCTGCACCTCCTCTGGGTCGGCAGTAGACTTCCTGGTTCATAAAGTGACAAGATGGTAACGTCCACCCTGTGCTGGGCAGCCAGGGGCAGCCATCCTCTACCCCCTCCTCCGAGACTCCTCTCAGGCCCCCCTGGTTCTTCTCTGTTGTCTCATTCGGCTCGAGCTGCTGTAACAAGAACACCACAGACTGGGAGGCTCACATGAGAGGTGTGTAAGAAGGTTGGGAGCCAGAGGTCAAGGTGCTGTCCTCGAGGCTTGCAGGCCTCTGCCTCCGCTGTGTGCTCACATGGCAGAAGGAGACCGAGGTCTCTTTCCCCTTGTCTCTTCTTTTAAAGGCACGAACCCCACTCACAAGGGCCCTACCCTCCTGAGCTAACTCCCTCTGAAGGCCCCAAGTCACCTGGGGATCGGGACATTAACATATGGACTTGGGGAACACAGGCATTCAGTCCATAGCAAAACGCTGGCGCCACGTGCACACTAGTTAAAAACTAAGGTGAAACAGTATATCCTCAATTCCTCATCAACACCCAGTGACAAGGAAAGTGTATAAACAAGTTTGCTTAGGATGCTGGCAAATCAGAATGCTTTCCAATGGTGCATCTCTGGCTGAATATATTTTTGTGTGTGTCTTAAACTTCATTCCTGACCAACTAACAGTAATTAACTCTCTTACCTTTTATCTTCTGAATTTTGATTCTTTAAAATGTCAACTTGAATATTGTATAGCTCTGTGGTACAGAAAATAAGCTACTTTAAATATATCCTTACATATTTAAGTCAACACAAAGTATGTAGTATCTGATTCTGAATTATGAGGTTTCTCTCTAAATTCAGTGGTGAAGAAAGTGGTTGTTGTTATTCAGACGCTCAGTCATGTCCGACTCTTTGTGACCCCATGGACTGCAGCACACCAGGCTTCCCTGTCCTTCACTATTTCCTGGAGTTTGCTCAGATTCATGTTCACTGAATCAATGATGGCATTCACAGAGAGTTAGCTTCATAAAAATGATTTAGGACGAGATGGAAATGTTTTGGTTCTGTGTTTTAAGAAAAAAAAGTAATGAGTGTCTGGGCTCATTAAACTCTTTAATAAAAAGTTCTTCCACTGGAAACAGTATTATTGTCATTTTAACTAGTGAAAACATCTTTAAAGCCAATAAAACGCTACATAGGTTTGGAAAAAATGACTCATTTGGAGAGTATGAACGTGATTCAGATATTTTGAGCTTCACTCATTACCTAATATGGCTCAGCTCATGGAGAGTGGGTGTGTTTGCTTAAGCAGAAAAGCCACGGGGACCCTTACTCCCAGCGTTTTAGGAATCCCCCACTTTACCGTGTGGCTCCTGCATGGGGCAGATTTCATTCAACGGTATGGTTACTGCTTCACAAAAATCTGTTGGATTAGTGAGACAAGGCCTCGCAGACGGTCACGTGGAGGACTCCATGGCCGGTCCTGGAGCGAGTGATGGAAGCCAGGACATAGTCCAGAGTGAGTTCAAAATCAGCTTAGGTTTGCCCAGGACCTGAAATAAGGGAGTTGATCCCGGGAAATGTGGCCAGCACTCATGGAGGAAGTGAAGCCAGCAACGGGTGTGTTGTAAGGGAGCATCTCCCCCAGGCTCCTGGGGGTGAGTCCTGGGCACCCCCAGGTGCAGAGCTGGAGTAGGGGGCAGGCCAGGGGAACCGGCTGGACAGGGTCACAGGGCTGCGCTCCCTGGACTTCAGGAGGTTCACAAACACTCTACGCGAAAACAAGACACTCCTGAAATTTCTTACAAGCCTTTGGTCTCCCCAGGCATAAACTTGTTTTCACTTCTGGCTTCCAGCTCTTCGTCCTATGCCTTCCATCGCTGGTTTGGCAGATGACAAATGACCGGAAACAATTTTAAATCAGCTGTTTTTGCCTCTAATTTCACTTCACCAGTAGTTGCTATTCAGAATACTTGACGTCCAGGGAGCACAGGCAGGGAGCGCCTTTTCTGCTTGGCCAGTGCGAGGGCCTTCTCACAGGGGAGGGGGCCTCTCACAGCGGAAGCCTCCGCGATTTGTCAGGGTGGGGAGCCCTGTCACGTGATATGAGTTTGCTTCAGTTCGTTGACTTGTTTTAGGACTGCGCCTTGGGCTGTGCTTTGAAACCCACTCCAGAAATGTTGTGTGCTGGAATTTTACGGACTTCCCAGGTGGCGCTAGTGGTAAAGAACCCGCCTGCCAATGCAGGAAACCTAAAAGGTGCAGGTTTGATCCCTGGGTCGGGAAGATTCCCTGGAGAAGGACATGCAACCCACCCCAGTGTTCTTGCCTGGAAAATCCCCTGGACCGAGGAGCCTGACGCGCTACAGTCGATAGGGTCGCAGAGTCAGACACGACGGAAGCGACTTAGGACACACTGGAATTTTACAATAGGTACGAGTTCCTTTTCACAGTGTTTTAGTCATTCATCCCCTCCCCCACAAAATAAACAGTCTTTTGACTCACCGTGATTTCATAATATGGCATTTTCCCGGGTTTATAAATTAACACTCAAACTGCCTCGCTCTGCCAAGTACAATCCCTAAAATGCACAGTCTTGCCACAAGGGGGCAGTGTCTCCCGCCTTGAGTGATTTAATCCCATCCTTCTAGAGATCCAAACTTCCACGGAATATTATGTACAGATTCTGTGTGTCTCTCCAGTGTCTAAGTCTGTGAAAGCAGCTGAACACAACACATGTGAAGGCACACGAAGCCATCGTAGGGGCACCTGCCCAGGGGGATCAGCGTTCGTCCGGTGGCAGCCGTGGCGTGCCCCTGAGAACGATGACTAGTCTGCACGGAGAGGGCAGGTTTCCCAAAGTGGGTATCCTCTGGTCTCTTCTCATCACTTCATCGCTCTCAGCACCAAATCGCTACATTCTCCGCACGGGCTTTCTGTCTTATAGTCAGACTCCAGCAAAGACCAGCCCCACCTGCGGTCCTTCAGCCAGGCCTGCACCCCCGAGCCCCGCGGGGTCTGGTTCAGTCACTCCCTCCAGGATGTCACTTGGGTTGCAACAAAACACTCACTTGTGTCCATCCCAAACTCCCTAACTATCCCTTCTCCCCCATCTTTCCCTTCTGCAGCCATAAACTCCTTCTCTAAGTCCGTGAGTCTGTTTCTGTTTTTAAGTTCATCTGAATCATTTCTTTTTAGATTCCACGTGTAAGGTATACATACTGCTATGTTTAAAATGGATAACCAACAAGGACCTACTGTACTGAACGGTGAATTGTGCTCAATCTTATGTGGCAGCCTGGATGGGAGTGGGATTTGGGGGAGAACGGATACATGTGTATGTATGGCTGAGCCCCTTCACTGTTCACCTAAAACTGTCACAACATTGTTGATTGGCTACACTCCAATACAATATAAAAAGCTTGAAAAAAGAAAAAAAAGAGAGAGCCCAGGATTATAGACGCCCCCCCCCCAAAAAAAAAAAAAAACCTCTGTGTGTCTAGTGATGTCCAGGACATCAGGGAGGGGAGCAGAAGGGGCAGAACAGAAAGGACCATGTGGTCGTGATGACATAACTGTCCCATTTCAATTGGATGGAGGCCAGCCACCCCAGGCTGTCTCCTCACTGCAGACCAAGTACCGCGTGCTGCCCTGCTGGGCAGGTCGCAGCTCCTTACATCCAAAATGGGAACCCTATGCCCCGCCGCCAGGGGTCATCGCATGGACAAGGTATATGTGCGAATTGTGAACTGCTTAGCACAGTGGTGGCAGCACTCAACCAACTTCAGTCAACATGCCAGACTTGCAGATGCTGTGATAGACCCCAGATAGTTCATAAACTTCACTTAAGTCATGCTTCTGCTCAGTGGTGAACAGACTTGAACCTAGACCCACAAGGTCCAAAGTCATGCCTCTGACATTCTTGCAAAGTTGTCTCTGCTCTATATGAGAAACGCTCAGAGTCACGTTTCCTCCATTGAAATATTGCTCTTTCTTCTTACATTTACAGTTACGTCTGCTGTGCTCTTCTTCCTGAATTTTCTCTGGGTGGTTCCTAACTTTGCCAAAGTCATGTATGCCTTGAACATCTGATGGAAGTTCTGCACTATTTCCACCCCAAGAACCGATGCCAAGACAATCTTGCATATAATTTCAAGAAGGTTACACACCCCCAAATGTCTTTCATGGAACCTACAGAAAGAAAGTCCATGCTAACTCCTCTTTCACTAGACACCTTATTTTTAAAATCTCTTTTCAGGGTTCAATAGGTACCTGTTATAAAATTGTGCTTCCCCCCACTCCCAATTCAAATATTGAAGCCCTAATGTCCAGTGTGGCTGTTTTTGTAGACAGAGCCTCAAAGGGAGTAATTAAGGTTAAATGAGGGGTGGGGATGTTGACTTGAAAGGTTAGTGTTCCTGTAAGAAGGGACATCAGAGCTTTCTCCCTAACACACACGTTCCCCACCATCACCTCATATGCCTGCACAAGGAAAGGCCCTGTGAGAACACAGCAAGAAGGTACCTTCTGTACACCAGGAAGGAAACTCTCACCAGAAACCAGATTGGCCAGAACTTTGGCCCTGGACTTCTCCCTCCAGACTTGAGCCATATGTTTCTGTTGTTTCAGCCACCCAGTCTGCGGCAGTCCCTCTTCACTTTCTGCAGTGAGAGTAATATCATCTGCATATCTGGAGGTTGTTGACATTTCTCCTGGCAATCTTGATTCAGATATGCAGATGATACCAGTCTAATGGCAGAAAGCAGAGAACTAAAGAGCCCCTTGATAAGGGTGAAAGAGGAGAGTGAAAAAGCTCACTTGAAACTCGTCATTCAAAAAACCCAAGATCATGGCATCAAGTCCTGTCATTTCACAGCAAACAGAGGGAAAAAGTAGAAGCAGAGACAGATTTTATTTTCTTGGACTTCAAAATCATTGTGGACCGTGACTGCAGCCATGAAATTAAAAGACGTTTGTTCCTTGGAAGGAAAGTTATGACAAACCTAGACAACATATTAAAAAACAGAGTCATCACTTGACCAACAAAAGTCCATGTAGTCAAAACTATGATTTTTCCAGTAGCCGTGTATGCATGTGAGAATTGGGCCATAAAGAAGGCTGAGTGCTGAAGAACTGACACTTTCGAACTGTGGTGTTGGAGAAGACTGTCGAGAGTCCTTTGAACAGCAAGATCAAATCAGTCAGTCCTAAAGAAATCAACCCTGGATATTCACTGGAAGGACTGATGCTGAAGCTGAAGCTTCAATATTTTGGCCATCAATGTGAAGAGCTGACTCATTGGAAAAGACCCTGATGCTGGGAAAGATTGAAGGCCAAAGGAGAAGGGGGCCGCAGAAGATGAGATGGCTAGTTAACATTACCAACTCAATGGACATGAATTTGAGCAAACTCCAGGAGACAGAGGAACCTGGAGTGCTGCAGTCCATAGAGTTGCAAAGAGTTGGACAGGACTTAGTGAATGAACACCAAAAATGAAGTAGCCTACTTGGAACTGGCTTACCATAACGTAAACTAATCGTTTGTGGATTTCTAGACTCCCTGAAATAGACAGAAAGATTGTATTTTGAGGGGTGGACACACAAGTCTACATAGACACTGTACTGATAGGAAGCTTCCTTCTAAACCATGATCTTTACCTCCCTCTCTAAAGGTCTCCACTGCTTTTAATACCAGACTTGTTCAGCTATCATGTCACAGTGCCTTGGCAGAGAGGTGAATTTATATTTGGAAAAAGCTCATGTGACAATCCTGTGATATGGAAATAGCCTCTATGTCATCAGAAGAGTCTGTTGGTCTGAAAGCCCATTTAGCAGCTGTATTGAGGGGCAGGGGTGCTATTTTAGTATCTCTCCATCCACTGAAACTGACAGTCTGTGTGCCTTCAACGTCTCTGTTAACTTTGTTTATAAACAGAGAACTGAAAAGTCCCTAAAATTTCAAATAATAAAGGAAGCAACTGATGCAGTGGAAATAATCACTGTGTATTCACTAATAATTTGATAATGGACTTTTTTTCTTTTTATACCTTGGTGCAGTGTTTCCAGTAAAGCAATGTTTAATCAACTTTGTAACCAAATCTCTGTGTCAAATCCAATCCAGAGGAGGCAGCTTTACCATCTTCCATCTGTAGTTCAGTAAACACTGAGCCTGCAGAGTTCTGGGGGCTACAGGGCTGCGGGGTGCCTACCCTTCCCTTCCTTCACATGCTCCCCAAATGCCATCCTCTGAGTTCACTGGATCCCCTCCTAGATCCTCCCCGCACTGACTCCCACTCCTTAGCAGGCTTTGTTTTCTCCATCGTGTTATCTCCATGTCAGACCCCCATTTTGCTTACACACACATCCTTTTCCTTCTCTCCATTCAGCTCCAGAGATGTGTTTGCCTCCTGCAGCCTGAGAACAGAGCCTGCATGTAGAGAGCTCTCAGGACGTGTCTGCTGAGCAAATAAACACAAGCCCACTGTCGGCTGTGCGTGCACGCTGTAACCTCTGCAGGCTTCCGAGTTACAGGTGAACAAAGTGAACAGGAAAGTCGGTGGATTCTAAGCCTTCCCCAGACCTGGGGCTGGGCTTTTCTTCTGCCTCTAGGCAGACACCCCTGATTCTCCTCTGGAGAATCTCATTGGCCCGGTTCACTATTCTGAAACCCAGAGGTGTGACATGGTGGGTGGAAAGTCTTGGTTCTAAGACGATGTTGGATGCAGGTTCATTTACCCAAACTCAGAGAGCCCCAGAAAGAGATGGAGGTGTGAGTGGTAGCAGCTAATATTCGATGAGAAGTATGATGGATTCTGTTTAAGTGTTGTGTTGTTTTAATCCCCTCTCCTGCTTGCATAGAATTTTCATTACTGGTGGTGAGTGACACTTGCTGGTAAAGGCCCTTCTGCTTTCTTCTGCCTTCCGGAGCAGCTGCTAGAGGAAATTACAAACCCAGCCACCTGGTTTCACTTTAGATTCACGACCACAGACCTGAGCCCAGCCTCTGCAGCCCAGGACTCCTGCTCTGAGTCTTCCACAGGTTACCGCTCCCCCAGGCAGCTGCTTCAGACAGTTTCCTCTTTTCTAATTAATGCATACTTGTTTCCCTGAGACTCCAGATGCCAAAAACTAGTCAGTCTCCCCCTTATTTCTTCTACCGAGTTCATACACCTGCTGGGGTCTCTTTGTCCTTCCTCTTCTATGACAGAAGAAAAAATGTGTTTCCTTGTTATGGCCTGAATTAATCCACCTCCACAATTCATATGTTGCAGCTCTGAGCCCAGCAGGTGACAACGTGACTCTTGTAGGCTGACTCTTTGTGTCGCCCCTCCCGAGCTCCCTCAGATCACATCGAAACCTAACACCCCATGTGATGGGGTTTGGAGGTGGGGCCTTTGGGAAGTGATCAAGTCATGTCGGGGGCAGGGTTATAGGGGAACATCCCCCTCCAGGCCCTCGAAGAATAATAAAGTTGATACAGGGCAGCTGAGCAGGAGAAAAAGAAACTGTGTGCATACAGGTTCCATAGAAATGAGACCTCAGAAGTGGCCACGGCAGGCAGCTTTTATACTTTCTGGACAAAGAAACAAAACCCTGGTGAGGAATTGATAGGACAAAGAAACTTGGGTTTGGTGCCCAAGTAATGAAGAATGTAAACAGACTTTGGGCTTGGGGTAGTCGATTAAAGAAGTCACAAGGCTTTTCTCCCAGGCTTCTTGGCTGGATTCCCCATCCCTAGTGATAAAGGTTTCCTTCCACTTCCGCTTCCACCGGGGCCCCTTTCACAGGGGAGATTTATTTTCTGCTTCAGGGAAGCAGAAGGAGTGTCAGAGTGTCCCTCTTGTGTTGGCTGTTCCTTGACTAACTTTAATTCTCAAATAACCAAAATGCCATTGTGCACATCTGGGGGTGAACTGCCCAGGTCCCCAGACAGTCATGAAACCAGAGTCCACAAGAATTAAATGAGTTTTTTTGAGAAGAAACCCCAGGGAGACCTCTTCCACCATGAACGAAGGAAGAGTTCTCCTTAGACACCAAATCTGCCCGAGTCTTGATCAGCTTGTACTTGCCAGCCTCTAGAAGAGTGAGGAACACATGCTGCTGAAGGCATCAAGTCTCTGGATGTTTTCTCAGGTGTGTAGGTTTTATCCCCAGGGAGACAACACCTGGATTTGATTACAACCCCAACAGCATTTAGACCAGTCATACTCAGTAGACTCTTGCTGTTTCATATTTCAAATTCAGGGTTAAAGATTCTGGTGAAGTGTGATTATTTCTCATTTCTGTTACATGAAATGAATGAAGTTTTCCTTTAGGGTGTTTTCCTCCCCAGATAAGGAAGAAGAAAGTCACAGGTTTTTGGGACTTCCCTGGTGGTCCAGTGGCTATAGGACTCCATGCCCCCAGTGCAGGGGACTCCATCCCTGGTCAGGGAACTCGATCCCACATGCCACAGCCAAATAAAAAAAAAAAGTAAATAAATATTTTTTAAAAAAAGGTCATAGGTTTTTCATCTCTCCAAGCCAAATTTATTTGTTTTTTCTGAAGTTCTCCTCTCCTTGGGGTTAATGAAGTCCTTGTCTTCCTATATCTTCCAGAACACTAAACGCTTCTGACATGTTCACTGTCCGAGTCCGGAAGTTTGGGAGCTCCAATAATTCTGAGCTAATTTGATGATGAGGTGTTTAGTAAAGCCAACCTCCAGGAACACCATGCACTTGTTCCCCTTGGGACCCCCACTGGCCCAGGGTCCCATCTGGGAACCCCTCAGATCAGGTTCCTCCAGGCCTCCTGTTAGGTACACCCCTCCACCCACCTGTAGGTCTAGATAGACTCTGCTAGACAGCCCTCCAGGGCCTGTTTTAAAAATAAGGATATCCTCTGGATGTGCCTTCTGCAGTAGCTCAGCTGGTAAAGAATTCGCCTGCAATGCAGGAGAACGGGTTCAATCCCTGTGTTGGGAAGATCCCCTGCAGAAGGGAACAGCTACCTACTCCAGTATTCTTGCCTGGAGATTCCCATGAACAGAAGAGCCTGGTGGGCTACAGTCCATGGGGTTGCACAGAATTAGACACAACTGATATGACTGAGCACACAGCTCAATCACCCACTTCAGTATTCTTGGGCTTTCCCTGGTGGCTCAGCTGGAAAAGAAACCTCCCTGCAATGTGGGAGACTGGGTTCGATCCCTAGGTTGGGAAGATCTCCTGGAGAAGGGAATAGCCACCCACTCCAGTATTTTGGCCTGGAGAATCCCATGGTGTTACAAAGAGTCGGACACGACTGAGTGACTTTCACTTTCATTTTCTGGATGTGCCAAGTGCTTCTTTAAATGGGTTTGAGCAAAGACAAAGTTCTAGGAGGAAAATATCTACATTTCATTTCTTTCACTGGATATTTAGTAAGCTTTGCAAATCAGGAAGCAAATGCTTTTCCTGACATAAAAATTTCTTTAAGTTTCCTATTATAAATCTCCTCCTTTGGGACTTCCCTGGTGGTCCAGTGGTCAAGATTCTGTGCTTCCAATGCAGGAGGTACAGGTTCAATCCCTGGACATCTCTCCAGCTGGGATCTGCTGCCCCCGGCCCCTACTATTGCTGCCCCCGGCCCCTACTATTGCTGCCCCTGACCCCTGCTATTGGTCCTCCCTTGTCTTTTCTCTCTGGCATCTACTGCCTCTTGAATCACTCTCATCTCTTTCCCCTTTCTGATTACTCTCCATGCATGTAGACACCAGCCCTGATCCTGTGTGCAGCCACCTGTCCAGATTTCGAGTCTACACACACCATGTCTTCATTCATCTTTGCTGCATCAAATCTACCCTCGCTCTAGGCTTGCCCACACTCAACACCCATCTTGTCAAGGTCACGGGTGTCTTGGCTACTCTTTGCAGTGGAAACTCGAGTCTTGTCTTGCACACTCTCTCAGCAGCATCAGCACAGCCAGGCTCTCCTCTCCCAGTAACTCTTCCCAGAGCTCTCAGGACCCTATCCTCTCCCGGTTTCCCTCCCACCTCCCTGGATCCTCCTTAATCGCCTCTGTTGGCATCTTCAGGATTAATCCTTTCCCCTTCTCTGAAAAAGCCTCTGAGAACTCCTTCAAGAATAATCGGTGCCCTGGACTGTAAGAGATTAGCCGCCCCCACCACCATTGCTACATCACAATTTATATGAAAAACAAGACAACTTCTGTGTCTGGGCCCCCAAATAATTATGTGAATACCTAATGTTGTGACAATGTGATTCCTTGTTGGGAAGAGGTAGACAAATTCTGGACAAATCTGTGGACGTTGTTCTTTGTATGACGTCCTCTCTCATGAAATGAAAGGCAAAGCCTAGCTTTGCAATAACAGTAAATCTCAGACTTAAAAGAAACACCTGTCTTACCCAGATCAGAAACTGGAGCCAGAAGCAAAGATTAAGTTGCTAAGCTTGTTTAAAGAGGTGCAGGCCCAGAAGGGTGAGGTAAGATGCAGGGGAGTGGACAGGCCCTCCTACCAGTCCATGCGGGACTCTGGAGCGGCCACAAGGGGGTTGGGGTGGGCAGGATGAGGGGTGATATTCGTCCAGCTCCTCCACCCAGCCCCATTCCTCCCTGTTCAAGGCTCACTCCCAGACCCTAATTCCCCACCCAGATATCTGGCCACATGGAGTGGCTCCCATGTTACCTAGAGCTCTATCCGAGTCTGCGAGTGGAGGGGACTCAGCCTGGGAGGGACCCCAGCTGACCGGGAGGAAGGGGCCGTCAGGGTGTCTGAATAGAACACCCTGAACCTGCTATACTGCCTCCTCATGGGGTGCTTGTCCAGGCCAAAGTTTAGCACTTCCAGAATTAGCTCCTCCTTTCATCAGACGTCTTGCCTTGAGCTGAAACCTGACTCCTGATCGCCACGGTGACCTTGCTGCCGCCTGTGCTGTTCTTGAGTCCGGGCGTTGCTCACGTGTCCCTCCCACAGCCCTGCGGGGTCAGACAAGGAGCACGTTGCTTGCATACACCTGCCAGCAGGGCTGAGCGTCCACGGCCATCGGGAGGTGAACTGGACGTGAACCTGAGCTAGGACTGAGCCGGGCGCTGGACAGTCACCTGTCCTGCCCACTGGCCCTCAATCCCCTAGTGGAGACACCAAGGCCCTGTTTCCACAACTGTCCTGGGAAGTCTCCTGGGTCATACAAGGTTCCCTGAGGTCACCTCAGCTCACATCCTGCCATTTCCACCCCAAAGTGCAAGCGAGGGATGAACAAAGTCCTCTTGGTTTCAAGCTTAATTTGGTCTTTCTCCAAGTAACATACACATACACACAGACACACACAAACACATATGCCCACATAATACACAAACACATGCATATATATATATATATATATATATATATATGAGCACAGATACCCACATTACACACAGACACACACACATATATACAAATACAAACACATACACACACATATATATACACACACATACACAGTCTCCACCCCTAAAATACTCCCCCACGGCATCTGGTATGGAATCTGATATGGGGAATTCACAGGTGCACTTTACAGCTTACTTTTCAGCATTTAGAAGTGTTTCTTGTTTTCTAGCAGAGTTATCAAGTGTTACTATATTGAATTCATTTATAGCATTTTTATTCTGTTTCCACAACTTCTCAAGGACTCTGTGAAAACTGATGCAAAGAACTGACTCATTTGAAAAGACCCTGATGCTGGGACAGATTGAAGGCAGGAGGAGAAGGGGAAAACAGAGGATGAGGTGGTTGGATGGCATCACCGACTCAATGGACATGGGTTTGAGTAAACTCCAGGAGTTGGCGATGGACTGGGAGGCCAGGCACACTGCAGTCCATGGGGTCACAAAGAGTCGGGCACGACTGAGCGACTGAATTGAACTGTGTGAAAACTAACTGCCAAACCATGGAAAGAGAAAATTAATGTTAGGATACTATTTCTGTTCTGCAGTTTTTATTTGAAAAGCTCTGCATTCTACATGCCACAGCATTCACTGAGGAAGTCTCTGACGGGTGCAGGTCTTAAGTCACTCAAGGTGGAAGCCTGGGGAAGCCTCTGTTGACAAGAGCAGCGTGAGGTCTGTTTCTGGGCAGAATGTGTTGGGAATTTGTCGCAGGAGACCTGCCCATATGGAGGCACGGGCTGTCGCAATGCTCTTGGGGACGGCAGACTCAGAAATTCCCCGCTGAGCACACAGCACACTCCCCGGGGCTGGACTGTGCACTCAGACCCCGAGGCTGCTGGTCCAGCCGGGCAGGGATGAACTTCCGGTGTCTCCTGGCTGAGGCTCCAGCACAGAGTGTCTGAAGGGCGTTGGCTCCCATGCCAGACCTTTGGCACAAGTGCAGGGTTTTCCAGCACAGCCCAGGTCCCCTCCTCCGCCTGCAGCCTGCCACTCAGTCTCCCACTCAAAGATACGTTTATTAGTAAGAATGACATTCCCAGTCTCGTTTAGGGCAAAATGGGGAGTTGTGTCTGACTCTGCGACCCTATGGACTATAGCTCGCCATGCTCCTCTGTTCAGGGGATTCTCCAGGCAAGAAAACTGGAGTGGCTTGCCATTCCCTCCTCCAGGGGATCTTTCCAATTCAGGGATTGAACCCAGGTCTCCCACATTGCAGGCAGATTCTTTACCATCTGAGCCACCAGGGAAACAAATAGGCAAGTGACCCACAAAATGAGGACAAAAGTTAATTTCTCAATGAACACATTCTGCAGGGTTTTAGTGACTGATCCTCCTGCTCTGTGAAAGGTAGAATGCTTGATTCTGAGACCCTGGTGTCCTATTGGGGGAGGAGGAGGGGGCAGGAGGAAGAAAAGGAGTGGAGAAGATGGGAGGTAACTAGAACTGGATCTCAGAGCACTCATCACAATGAAAAGAGGGGGTCTGAAACCCAGACCTACTTGAAGTCCTTTTCACCCTGTTTAATCTTATCTCTGTCAATTTCCTGTTTTATTAAATAGTCATCTCCTCTTACCTAGCCTGGCTTTACCCCACCCTGGTTAAAAAGCAGGCTTTATGTACCTGAAAGTTGACATAAAGGAAGATCTTTATTAACTTATGTGAGCCTTGGCCAAAACTCACTTCGAAGTTGGGCTGAGTGTGCCATCTGATCCACGATGCTGGTGTCTCAGGAAGTCCACGTTTTACTTGAGGTCTGCATGGAAATGAGAGGTGGGGCAGGGGTGTCCTCTGACCCACCAAGAGGTAAAACCTGGTAGCTATCTCTTCTGTCTCAGCCGGAACCTATCTCTGGAGGCAGGCACACCCAAGGCCATCAGTGTCCCAGTGTGCTGATAGTATAACCATTTAGCTTTAGAGTTCTTTAAAGAGGATTTGGCTTTTGCAATAAGCTAATTGAAATGGGAAAGTGAAAACAGGAAGAATATAAAATATAAAAATACTGACCCCTATGGAAATACTTTAAATCTTATCTCTGACTGATACATCCTACAGTCAAGGCACACTAAGGAAAGAAACTAATAAACTAGTACATAAACAAGTAACCTTGGACACAGAGGCTGGGAGAAAGCTTTGAAGTTGTCCCTTAGCCAGGCCACTGGAGTAGAACATGAAACAAAATGCTAGGCTGCTACTTGGGTTGTTTTAGCAGCATTGAGGGGCCAGGAGCCATGTGGGGTGTGGTTTTTCCCACCAGTATAACATTCGCTGGGAGGAGGGACCAAAGATCCAGGATGACTTGCAGGCAGGTGCTAACAGCTGCGGGGCATTTGGAGCATTTTAGCCCTTTAACCAAACAAGTCTCCTGGGCAAAAGCCTTTCTTGCCTCCTAAAGAAGCCCTTTAAGAACCGTTGGAGTGTTTCAACACCCACTTTGTTCTAAATGTGTGCTCAGTCGGTCAGTTGTTTCCGACTCTGGTGACCCCATGGACTGTAGCCCACCAGGCTTCTCTGTTCATGGGATTATCAGGCAAGAATACTGGAGTGGGTTGCCACTTCCTTTTCCAGGGGATCTTCCCAGCTCAGGGATTGAACCCAAGTCTCTTGCACTAGCAGATGGATTCTTTACCACTGAGCCCCCTGGGAAGACCTTTAGCTCTAAATAGCAAGAACCGTTGATGGAAAGCTTGTCAGAGACCTTAGCGGAAGAGAGCTAGCAACAGGGGAGCCCGGAGCTGTGTGTGGTAAGGATGTATGACCCCCAGTGTTGCTACCAAGCAGTGAGACAGGAATATCAGTGGTGATGTACTCCCCATAATCATCACTAAGACTGGTCAACACACTCTGAGTGCAGGGACCTCCACGGACTCCCATCTGAACATGCTGTCTGAAGCTGCATCATTCACGTACCATAATGTGAAGCTTTTAGTGCTTTCAGACAGGCCTGGTGGATGCTGAAACGTGATTTACACAAGGAGAAATCACCATCCAAATATGGGCGTTATAATGTGGGATATCAAGTGCTTATTAATTTAAATGGCCTTCGGAAATTATTGGTAATAAAATGTTAATAACTTGTACAATATTAACATTGAATGCAATTAATTTGCTAATAAAATTAGTATCCTGAGTGACCGTACATGAAAGAATGTAAAAATTTTGGTTTCAAAATATATTAATGGTGCTACATAATATTTTAAGATCGTAAAAAATAAAACGTGAGGTTGGAGAGAGAAGGAGAAGGTATACGGTTAATGATTCTGAATGTAACTCAGTCTGCAAGCCACTGCACGTCGTGAGGATATTCTCTATGATGAACTGGATTTTCTGCCCTGGTGAGTTCTAGAAATAGCCTCTTCAATATCAAGAACAAGAACCAGGAGAGCTGGTTGCATAACTCCACCGAGGAGGTAAGAACGAAAGGAGAGTTTGGAGATGGAAAAATAAGGCCCTGAGAGTGTGAGCGACTGGCTCAAGTTCACGCAAGGGTCTTGGAAACAATTCTTCAGACAGGTGCTGGGAACCTTTGGTGGTGCCAGGCTGGCTGCGATGAATTAGATCGTTCCACTTGGAGACACAGCTGGGGAACCTCGCTCTCAGTGAGGGCCAGAGCAAACAAGCGACACGGGGTGAAGCAGGGGCTGATTTCTGGGACACCAGCTGAGTGTTTGTGATCTGACTCCCATTAGAATATTTTCACTGGAATTTTTTAAACTTTTGCTTCACCCGTGTCCCACACCCAATATTTGCAAATCATATATCTGATGAGGGATTCATTTCTAGAAAATATAAAGAACTAAAACTCAGCAACAACAGCAACAACAAAAACACATCAACTTAATTTTTAAAGGGCAAAATTCTTGAATAGACATTTCTCCCAAGAAGATACATGGGCGGTCAATAAGCGCAAGAAAAGATGCTCAACAACACTGTCTACTAAGTAAATGAAAATCAAAGCCACAGGGAGAAATCACTTCTCATTAGGATGGCTCTCTTGAAAAGATGAAACGGAAAGCTGCAAGTGTGGGCCAAGATGTGGAGAAACTGGAACAGTTGTGCATTGGTGGTAAGAAAAGTAGAAACTTGTATGCCAATTCGTCAGACAAAATTTTTTATTAATTAATTTATTTATTTTGGCTGTGCTGAGTCTTTGTTGCAGCAAGAGGCTTTCTCTGGGTGCGGTGAGCAGAGGGCTACTCTCTCATCTTGGCATGGGCTTCCCATCGAGGTGGCTTCTCTGGTTGCGGAGCACAGGCCCTAGGGCTTTCAGGCCTCGATAGCGCAGTGCACAGGCATTAGTGGCCCTATGGCATGTGGGATCTCTCCTGATCAGGGGTCGGACCCATGTCCCCTCCATTGGCAAGCAGATTCCCATCCACTGTGCCACCAGGGAAGCCCCCATTAGACAAAATTAAAACTAGAATTACTATATTATCCAGCAATTCCACTTCTGAGAAAATACCCTAAAAGAATTGAAAGCAGGAACTCGGACATTAGTACACCCAAGTTCACAATACCATTAATCACAGGGGCCAAGAGATGGAAGGTAACCTAACGGTCATCAGTGGATAAATGGGCACACGAAAGGCAGTGTGCACTTACAGTGGAACATCCGCCTTAGAAAGAAAGGGGGTTCTGAGACAGGCGACGACAATAGCTGAACCGTGAGGCTATTATGCCAAGTGAAGCGTCTGTCACAAAAAGACAAATACTGGGTGACCTCACTTGTGTGAGGTACAAAGAGTAGGCAAATTCATAGAGACAGAAAGTAGATGGTGGGGACCAGGGACTGGGGGAGGGGGAATTAGCATTTCATGGGGACAGAGGTTTAGTTTGGCAAGATGAGAACGTTCTGGAGATGATGGCGGAGACAGTTGCCCAACAGTGTAAAATATACTTAGTGCTACTGAATTGTACATTTAAACATGGTTAAAACGGTAGATTTTATGTCCTACATATTTTACCACAATTTTAAAAAATTATAAAAAGTAAAAAAAAAACCCTAATATAATCCTCTTTTGAATATTATAATAACAAATAGTGACCAGGAAAGAATGAAAATGAGGTCTTATGTAATATGAAAGGGGCTTCCCAAGTAACTCAGTGGGTAAAGAATCTGCCTGCAATGCAGGAGATACTGTTTGATCCCTGGGTCACCAAGATCCCATGGAGGAGGCCATGGCCACCCACTCCAGTTTTCTTGCCTGGAGTATCCCAAGGACAGAGGAGCCTGGCAGGCTACAGCCCATGGGGTCACAAAGAGATACAACTGAAACGACTGAACACACACACACACACACACACACACACACTGCAATATGGAAGATAACAATGAGTTCTAAAAACTTTCGACATTCACAGTTATTTGAACAGAAGACTGTCCGTTTCCTGGAAAAGAATTCCTTTCTTTAACTTTTAAAATACTTTAGCCATTTTAAACCATGGCTTTCTGCCACATTACTACAGATGCTGTGGGAGAAGGATTTCTTAGGCCCTATTCAGGGACCTGTTTGCTACGTTCAGACACTTTTTCTGTTAAAAAAGTCTTTCTTCTATTTAAACCAAACGTCTCCCATTGCAGTTTAGTCTCATTTGTTCTTTTTTCAATCTCCAGTGGATTGGTTGTATTTAATTTATCAGAGAGGATTCCACTTCCAGATTTTTAAACAACGTGGCAATTAAGCTGTCTTTCGGGAAGCAATCTGCATCTTAGATTTTCAAAAACTTTCATTTCCTTCACAGGCAGAAACAGTGCCAGGGAGGGCTGAGCTGAATCCCTGAGACTGAAGCCTCCTTTAGGATCTCCAGTCCGTGGCAGCCACAGGGGTTTGGGTCACGCCCTGTGATGTTACTAAACCAACAAGGACCATCTGCTCCCAGCCACCACTCCATCCTGGTTAAGGAGCTGTGTTTACCGGTTATATTTAATTAAGGAATAGGTTTAGCTTTCTGTGACCAATCTTTTCTGTATAACTGTGTATCTGATATTCTATCAGATAACTTGCTTTCTTGAGGTACTATTTAAAAGATTTTTTTAAATTTGTTTTAATTGGAGGCTAATTACTTTACAATATTGTGGTGGTTTTTGCCATACATTCACATGAATCAGCCACGGGTGTACATGTGTTCCCCATCCTGAACCTCCCTCCCACCTCCCTTCTCATCCCATCCCTCAGGGTCATCCCAGTGCACCAGCCCTGAGCACCCTGTCTCATGCATCAAATCTGGACTGGTGATCTGTTTCACATATGATAATATACATGTTTCAGTGCAATTCTCTCAAATCATCCCACCCTCACCTTCTCCCACAGAGTCCAAAAGTCTGTTCTTTACATCTGTGTCTCTTTCGCTGTCTCACATATAGGGTGATGTACTATTTAATTAATGAATAAATGGTTAAGAGTAGAGTTTTCAGCCACAAAAAAATAAAATAAAATAAAATAATGCTATTTGTAGCAACATGGATGCATCTAGAAACTATCATACTAAATGAAGTCAGACAGGGAAACACAAATATCATGATGAAAACACTTATATGTGGAACCTAAAATACGACACAAATGAACCTATCTATGAAACAGAAACAGATCCATAGACATAGAGAAAAGACTTGTGGTTGCCAAGAGGGAGGGGGTGTGGGGGAGGGAAGCACTGGGAGTTCAGGATGAGCAGACGGAAGCTTTTATATACGGAATGAATAACAACAAGGTCCTACTCTATAGCACAGGGAACCATATTAATATCTTATGACAAACCATAAGGAAAAAGAGCATGAAAAAAATATATATGTATGTGTGTGTAATTGACTCACTTGGCTATATAGAAGAAATTAACAGCATTGTAATTCAACTATACTTGAATAAAATAAATTAAAAAATAAAGAATGTTAGATAATGGAAAAAAATGGATTTCACGGCTTCTTCACCTAACTCCTACCACGTCTCATGTACATACACACAAACACACACACAAAAAGATTAGAGGTTTGAAATTTAAAAATATATGTTTCTATAAGTCTATTTCTGCTTTATTAACTATGCCAAAGCCTTTCACTGTGTGGATCACAATAAACTGTGGAAAAT